>BGPR01001172.1:27824-43711 GCA_013235015.1 Araneus ventricosus | reverse complement strand
TAAGTTTATTTATTCACTATGTTCAAGTGAGTAAATAGGGAAAGTGACTAAGGGAAAATGAATGCAATTGTTTCATGTATTATTAGATGAAATTTTAATGTCTACACTAACTGCAATTCGTTGCATTCTCAGGCTCCATTAGTTATGCATAGCCCTAAATAAATTTATAGATTTAACTAAAATTTATTAAAAATGTATAATTCAATTTATTGCTTAAAATAACTGCTGGAAATTATAGTGGATTTACTAGAAAATATAGTGGAGAGAACGACAGAGGTTTTATCAACTATCAAAATTAGAAATGTACTAAGTCAAAACCAGGAAATAAATAATACAGAAATATATAATCTTAAAAATTAAAAAAAAAACATAACTATAAGCAGAAAATGTAACTTACTTCAGCAATGTTTTTAGTATGATGTTCGGCAACAGCTCTTATCCTATTTACCCAAAACTGTCTTTCTTTTGGATCATTGGCTGTGATGTAGAAATATTAAGTATGCATTTATTTGTTTTTACTAGTTACGAAAGTAAAATTTCACTAAATTAAGAAAGAAAATGCAATTAGAGAAACTAATATTTTTCAAAGTGATTTCTTTCTTTTTCTTTTTTTTTTAAGTTTTAAACTTTAATAACAGATTTCACAGTCTATAATAAAGTTATTTTTAAATTAAAGAAATCTGTTTAAACAGATTGCATTAACAAATAAGTTTAAAAATGAGAAATGTTTGGCTTAAAAGTACAAAAACTAAAAGGTAATGTAACGTAATTAGACAAAAATTATAAGTAAAATCCATTCATATTTACCTTTCAATTTATACAATTCCCCACAAGCAGCACTGATAGCAAATGACTGCCCATCTTCATCACTTGGTGAAACAACAGCACCCTTAAATAAAGTGAAACATTGATTGAAAAGTGAAGAAACTTACAAAAAAAAAAAGCATTTTAATTTACTGATAGCATGAATCTCACAATATGTGTTGTAAATAGGGTATCTTTTATCATAATGCAAAATTAGTGAGAAACAAAACGATAGCTATCTAAAACAATACTACAACATCTGAAGAGAAGAGAATAATAATAATAATAAATCAAAATGTTTACAGATAATACGAGCAGCAAATATTTATTCAGCAATAATGTTAGCACACAGAGAAAACTAGTTAAAATCTAACTCGAAAAGAAAGAGAATGTTACTGATAAGAATTCTTGCTTCAAAATATAAGCAAAAGATACGTAAATAAATAAAAACTGTTATAAAGCATTTGTTATAACACATTCATAAATATTGAGATGAAAAAGACTATAAAGCATTTAAAAACATTAAGTAAACTTACTGCTAAGAATATAGCTCCTCGAGGTCTTTTTTTCTTAACTTCATCAAGCTGAAATAAATATATATTTCTTAAAATACAATTTATAAATCAGAAAAAAATTAGGCAAAACTTTCATTTCAATGCTTCAGTTGAAAATTTAATATATATATATATTATATTGGTATATGTTAAGACATCTTTAACATAATGCACGAAGATTCCTTATACAGATTAAGAAAAAAATGTAGGATACTAAAAACTTTTAGTTTTACTAGAATCATATTCATCAAAAATTTTAATCCAAATTTTGGAAATAATGAATTTAAAAGTATTACTACAACTAGTCATTACTAATTTGCCTATAAGCATTATCTTAACATGTGTTGACACCCATGGATCTATCTCGCACCTAATTCTTTCCTTTCATCATTTTTTTTTCTTGATACACCCGGTAAACAAAGATTTATGACTATGCTTTCGATTTATCGTATTCAACGTCTGGGGAAATAAAAAAAAAAGAAAAGAAAAAAGAAGAATGTTTTCTTTGCACTTCTCGAGAAAATTAAGCACCTTTTAAGGAACTTTTTTTCAAAATTAAGCACTTTTAAGGTGCTTAAAAATGGTTTTCAAATTTAAGCACTTTTCATGACTCTACGCACCCTGTATTAGTGCACACAGATATTAATATGCAGCATGATCTGACATATTAACATCTGTAGGGATAGCATGCATGCAAGTTACAGAAAACATGGTGGACTTCCGGTTTTGTTTGGTAATAGACATTGCCATCAACAAAAGAGAAATTAACCCCCTTTTTCTGCCATGTCCTTTTCCGCTTTAACGTTTTATATATATAGATAATATAAAATATGACTTACCATATAATATTCTAAAATACCAGTTTCTGGATTCAGTATAAACCATCGATATTGCCATCCTTTAACAACATTTGTGTATTTGTAAAGTTGTCCTTCTAAAGGCCGACTAAAAAAGGAATTTAAAACATTTACTAGAGTATACATGGATAAGTCACCCAAATATAAAGTTTTGGAAATTTACTGCATGTTTTATAAGATTTTTTTCATCATAAGCATTGAATGAATTTTAGGTACTTTTTGATTTTCATGGCCTCCATTAGCACTGTTATCAAAACGGTGCCAAGATTATGACCAAGTTGAAACTCTGCAACAATTTGTGGCCGACATATTAAGGCTGTAGCACACTTGCTTATATTTCGTTACCAAGGGAGAGCAAGTATTCGATGGGCGCTTTCTCCTTCAATGTGTCCTTGACCGAAGGGGGTTGAACGTCCCTTCTTTACTATCTGACAACCCCCCAAAAAGGGTTGACAGTTGCAATGTGTAATTGCCTTTTAGGCGATGCAAATAGTTTTTTTTTTTGGCGTTTATATTTTTCGCAAAGAAACAGACCCAAAGAATTGCACATCTCTGTATAAAAAGCTATAATTGATAGAAAAAATTTAAACGAAAACATACATATTTTAATAGATTTTACAATTAATATGAAGTTATTATTAAATTTGCTATTGCCATAATTTCATCATCTATGCTATCATTAATTCTCTCTGTAATTATCAAATGCAATTATTTGCCACAGATTTTATATTAATCAATAAGATGCATTCCTACACCTTAAGCAAACTCTTTTTTAGTAATTTACAATATGATTAGGTCATTTTTCCTTAACATGCGACTTGCAAGAAAATTAAATGCATGAACATGTATCAAGTACTCGCAAGTGTTGTAATCTTTCATCGTCACACTGTCAGAAATAACTATTAATTCTAAAAATAATTATCTTTAGGGTTTAAGAGGCCCTTAGAGGTAAATTCAGCCCTTTAAAAACAATAAATTTGTATGCAAGTGTAGTATACATTATGTATAGGGGAGACCAGGGTACAATGGACCACTTTTGTAAATTTTGAATGTTTATTTTCAAAGAACTGGTTTTTTTTTTTTTGGCTTGAAAAAAATGCATACATATTCTCTACATATTAAGATTTATGTTATACTCTAAATTTATTAATTATCTATACTTTTTTTAATATTTATTTTTAAGTAACAAGTGACGAAGTGGACCATTGTAGGGTAAATAAAGTAAATTGAAAAAAAATGTGTAAATATAGTACATATAGCATAAAACATAGAATGCATCATATTTGTTTATTCATGGCTTCAATGCATACTTATAATGCAAGATTAATGAATATTAAACTTCGCAAATTACACACCAAAAGATTTCTGTGTCACTGAAACTGGTTTTTTTTTGTTTTTTTTTTTGTGAAAATGTAGCTTCTGGAAGACTTATCATAATATCTTGAACATTTACAAAAGATTGGTTATCTATGGAAATGCTTTTATGGGACAGTACTAGCCTCTTTTTTAATAAATTTTATATCGTTTAAGACTTAATTTATGTATAATAACTAGAGATACAAACTAATAGGTGCATTAATTTGTTCCAAAAATCATGCTATTTAATTTAATTTTTGCTTAATATGGCTATACTATAAGAACTAGAAATTTACTGAATGTTTATAAAATATAAACAAGAAAAAATATCAAACAAATAATGTAAAACTTTGACACCAAATTGATTAAAAAGTAAGAAATTTGTTATTCAGTTATTTCATATGCAATGAAAAACTTGCTATAAAGAAGGAAAATGTAATAAAATGCATACTGAATGAAAATGCTTTATTTTTGCTTAATATTAAGTAAAATGCCTGTTATATAATTATGTGGCCAAAACTTGTACAAATTAAGATATATTATTTAAAAATTCATAACTCAAGATATAATATTTTTCCAGAGAAAGAATTTTATTAATTAACAGGCAATAAAAGTTACTAAAGAATAGTGTCAGTACGACTTAAAAAACTTGAGCTAGTCATCCACTGTGAAAATTCAAATTTTCTCTTAATGTGGCAAAAACTGGAGCATCTACCTATTTCACTGTACCAAATATATTTTCTAGCATCCATGGTGATGGCGTGAACACGGTATGAAATGGCTTATGTGTTTCCCGAAAATCGCGCCTAATTTTCAGTGACGTCACTGGCGAGTCGAACCTGATTGGTTCAGTTATTCACGCCCATGAACTTGCATGGATGTTTTTTGTTCTGTTCGATAGCTACCATCTTCTCTTTGAGGGCTAATAAAACCGGTTCAAACGCCCTAGAAGCGGTTTCGCTCTCCCTTGGTGACGAAATATAAGCTAGTGTGCTACGGCCCTTAGATGGCTTATCATGGTGGCCATGAAAATAAAAAAGTACCGAATTTTACTATAACTTTTCTAATTACAGAGAAATTTTTTTGGTTTTAAATAAAAGTTACATAAGATGTTAATTGTAATGATCATTTTACAATATTTTAATTTTAGATTCTTACTTCATTTTATTTTGTTCCTGTGCATCGAGCTCCTGTAAGAAAAGATAAAATCTATTAACTTCTCTAAACAAGCAACACACGAGATATGTTCTTGGCTGTAAAAACATTTATTGAGTGCAGAGTCTGATATTTACACGAATAAAATTTACTTTAACTAAATAAATTAACTTGCTTTAATAAAACTAATCAAATGAAACACACTGATGCGTAAAGTAAGCATACTAGGCTTAAGAAATCAATCTGACTTCAACTAAAGAAGTTCAACTAAATATTAAACTAAACTAGATAAACTACTTTTAAAAAAGAAAAAAAATAATGTATATATTAAGCGAGACAAATGACAGTTATAAATATAAAAATGTAGTCATAAAAATGACTTACTTATTCAGTTGCATAAAAATTAATAATTTCAAATGAGCATTGGAAATATAATTAGAGATCATAATATTTCAGCGAGAACTCAACAATTTAGTAGGAAGTTATTTCATACTAAATGTTATATATAACAAAATGTGGCATTAGTTGAAGGCAATGTAACAACAGAATATCAAAATACTGTTAAACCTCTTGTGTTCTTGTGCACAGAAATAGAGTCTCAATAATTCCATACAATTGCACAAGTTATGTTATTATACTACTACACTCAAAAAGTTCTAGATCTTTTAAAATATTTCATAACCGCAACTGAATCATCATGTCATTTCCCACAGATCATGCAAAAGGTATCATAAGATCGACTCGTCAGAACAGACTGCATCTCACTAAAATATGTACAGCATATGCATGTAGTTCATGATTACAGGCATCTAAAACTTCCCATCACAGGGAAGACCAAATCAAGGGTGCTAAATCACAATAAGCTGTCAGCCCACAGGTTTCTCCTGGTGTCAAATTACTGTCTGTCTGCCACGAGAACTCTGCTTTACAAATAGTCTCGTTGATGGTGGTCGCTATAGCAACTGGTAATAATAGGGAAGATCCATTTCAAATAGGAGGAATGGGATAGAAGTCAGGGTTTTATTTTATTCTTGGCACCAGTTTGCAGTGTTAGAAAGAGTACATCATTCATGAACTTTGACCTACTGGAAAAGGATTGCTTGAACGATTACCTGCTTCTATAGCAACCGCCGTCAACAAGACAACTTGTCGAGCAGAGTTCTCATGGAAGACAGATTTGTACCTATCAACCAGCTTATTTCTCTGATCTTGTCCCATGTGACTTTTTACTTGGATGAAAAATTTGCTTATGGGGTGAGGATTCTCAAGTTTTGAAGCACAGAAACAAAGGCAATGGAAAAGGTGAAAAAAGGAGGCTTATAATATGCATTTTATACTTTTGTATGACTAAAGGCAAAGAGATACATAGCTCACATGGTAGTTATTTTAAAGGAAACAGGTTCTATTTGTATAAATTCTTCAATAATAAAATAAGCAGAGGCAGCCCGAAGTAACTTTACCAACTGGGCAAGGCAAAAATATGGCATCCCCACATAACCAATGCATTTTTAAAATTCTATAACATATTTATTCTAAATGTCGAACAAACTTTTACTTAAAAATACTCATGTTTTACTTTCAAATATGACTTAATAACATTATGATGAAAATTTTACAACTTCAGATATATTTATGATTATATAGTGGTTTTATTGAAACTAAAATATATACAACCGATTTATTTTAAAAATGTGCGACTATATTTCCTAAGTCTATTAACCTTTTTTTTCTTCACACTCCCACTTTGGCACCACCTCAGAGTTTGGCACCATGGGTAGTTGCCCAGGCCGCCTCTGAAAATAAGCTCTGAAACTTTTAGACTGTAGTAGTAGATTGATTTATATTAGTTAAATTATACTATTACAGCATTCCATATAAACAGCAATTTGCTGTGTTAACCGCAATTGATTATTTAAACCTATTAACAAGCAATGCAACCAAACAACAGTAATTAAAAGTAGTCTGTGTCCAAGGATTAAAAATGTTTAACATGTACTGGTGCCTCACAGTTTCATCTCAAATGTTATTTACCGTTCAAGGAGATGCCAGATGGCAATATAAGTTGTTGCACTGGTGTCAATGTTTTAACCCCTTTGAGGAGGAATGTCACACATGTGTGCCAGCTACTCGTAGCGCTAAGAGTGCGGCTGTCCTCAAAGGGGTAAAGATTTGCAATTTCATATTCAAACATTAGATACTCATGTTTGTTACATAACATGACTGATGACAAATGAAAATCACTAGTTAGGTAGCATATCTAATTAATTTCACTATTTGAAGTCACTATCAGTAGCAACAATAAGGGATCAACTACATAATAATAAATTTAGGGAAATGAGACAGTCTACAATATATACTGACAGAGACTACAATACATGACCAAAATACACATGAGTTATTAGAGTATAAAGATAATGCTAAATGAAATTTTATTACTGTTAGCTACTTGTATTGATTAATTTACTTAAAACTGCCAATTATTTGCCATTGGGCAGAAGTAAAGCATATTTTAGGAATGTTCAATCATAGGTACTTCTGCAAAAAATTACATTTATTACAAATGACATGAACAATGATGAGCACAAATATGAGAAATAATGGTAAACAAATCATTACTGAAGACTTAAAAAAAAGCATTTTTATTTTGAAATTCCCTTAGGACACAATACTCTACATTATTACAAAAAATTAAAGAAAAAGTTGCATTTTAATATAACCAGCAAATTTATAATCTTTAATAGCTATGAAAGTCAGCAGAAAACAAATTAGGTATAAATGGAATACATGTATATATCAATGTCAAATTTAAATGAAGAGACAAAAGAATGGAATTTTTTTCAGTAAAAGCATATAGATGCTCATCAGGGGTAACCCTGATAAGCATACCACATTATACAAACCACAATAGAAATATCATAACGCTCTTTGCGAACAGTGTTAGCTAATAAAGCTAAAAAACAATGCCTTCACTCTGAATGTTATGACAGAACAAGAAGCCAAATTAGAATGAAAGACTAAATATTAAAAAAAAAAAAAAATTATGTACCAAAACTGAGGGTCTCCCCATTAGCACTCTGCATTTTTTTAGATGGATATTTTTCTTTGCTTTTTTACATTATGTTGATTATGAATGTTTATTTTTGATTAGATAGATCATGCTTCTATTATGATTGTTTCTTTTATGTATATATATACATTAGGGTGGGCCGAAAAAGTCTAAGTTTCTTAGATTTTTTTTTGCGGTAGTGCGGAAAAGTTGCAAACTCCCATAATTAAAAAGTGTGCAAAATCTTATAACTCTAAATTTATATCTTCTGTCGCCTCGATGGGCAGAAAGTTGTGAAAATTGGACTAAAAATGGTCAAAATTCAAAAATTAATAAAAAATCACAGATTTTTTTGATCGGTTAGCAGTAGTGCTTAAAAGTTACTATTTATTAACAACAACATTTTTACAAAATTTTTGAATTTTAGAATAATATCTTCTGAACGGCACTGAATTTTGGAAATTAAACACAAATTTTTAAATAAATACACATTTTACTTACATCAATATAATGCGAATAGAAACTTTATACAACCTTTGAAACATAGAAAATTACAAAAGTACTATTTTTGGTAATCCTTTGTGGACTCAAATTGTGGCATTTGTTTTCTGGATTCTTGTATAACTCTGATAAATCCATCCCTGTTCTGCAGTCCAACTCTTTTTTTTGGAGGCTTCAGTGACAAGTTTCACAATTCACTCAACAGCGTGCGTGTGTAAAGGAAATTTAATAAAGTCCCTGCCGTCCATTGGCACATTGTCCTGTATCATCTTCAGAAGTTCATGAGAACTGATCTGTCAGAGAACTGTAGGCGGTGTGACATTACAAGCTTGCCAGTCAATGAGATCTACATAGTCTGTAGTTCGAAAATTAACAGCAGGAATAACGAATCTACGAATCTCAGCCAATTTTCCATGCCTTGATAATTCGTCGAGCTGCAAGGGTTCTAATATGGCATCTCTCATTAGTTGACATAGCCAAAAGAATGTTTTCTGGAGCCACAAAGCAAGCATTGCTAGAAATAACTGGTATAACGATACTTCTTGGGCAAGTATTGAGATGAGCTGATGAAATGCCACAAGTGTCTAGAACCATCCTTTATGGAATGATGAATTTTAATTGGGAACCATGAGGGTCCATAAACTCTTAAAATGAATACAACCAAAGTTATCAACTCATTTGATGTATAAAGCCTCAATATTCGATTTGATGTTGTTAGCCAGCGGTCCAAATTCAACGTGCCCGTTTGTCGCTTTGCTAGATCTGAAGAACAAACGGCAGAACAAATGGCTGTGCAAATGCCTAATAAGTATTTCTGATCGCAACTTAGGTTGGTGGGATCAATGCCTGGTAAGTCACATTCAATACAATTAAAAGCAACAAGTGGCAGCTTCTCGCATGCTTTCAGGTTTCGTCCAATGTCTCCAATGTAAGACGAGGGACCAGAAGACTTGCGCTCAAATAGGTGTTGTAATGGCAACTCGTTGAAATGAAGTAAGCAGATAATCCATTGGATTGGTCGATGAAGTTTCAATTCATGCCAGCGAATTACACCATTAAATACCCCAGTGTTCACGACTGCGCCATCACATCCCAGAAAAATAAGGTTGCTAAAATCATCCAATAGTGCATTGGTTACATACTCATAAATACTGAAACTGGCCCAGAAGCAAATTGTGTTCGTAGATTTGTTATTCCTGCTGTTAATTTTGGAGCTACAGATTACGTAGATCTCATTGACAAGCTTTTTATGTCACACCGCCTACAATTCTCAGATATATCAGTTCTCATGAACTTCTGAAGATGATACAGGACGATGTGCCAATGGATGGCTGGGACTTTATTAAATTTCCTTCACACATGCAAGCAATTGAGAGAATTGTGAAACTCATCACTGAAGCCTCCAGAAAAAGAGTTAGACCCCAGAACAGGGATGGATTTATCAGAGCTACACTAGAATCCAGAAAACAAATGTCACAATTTGAGTTCAAAAAAAGATTACAAAAAATAGTGCTTTTGTAATTTTGTATGTTTCAAAGGTTGAATAAAATTTCTATTCGCAATATATTGATATAAGTAAAACATGTATTTATTTAAAAATTCGCCTTCAATTTCCAAAATTCGGTACCGTTGAGGTGGCGGAAGATATTAACCTATAGATCTAAAATTTTGTAAAGATGCTGTTGTTAATAAATAGTAACTTTTAAGCACTACCACAAATCAATCAACGAAATCTGTGAGTTTTTATTAATTTTTGAATTTTGACCATTTTTAGTCCAATTTTCTCAACTTTCTGCCCATTGAGGCGACAGAGGATATAAATTCAGAGTTATAAGATTTTGGATACTTTTTAAAGATGGGAGTTCGCAACTTTTCCGCACTACCGCAAAAAAATCTAAGATACTTCGACTTTTTCACCCCGCCCTAATGTACATAGATTTGAATAACAATTTACCTTATTTTCAAAATACAAATACCAACCTTAACAAGTAATGATTAAATAATATTCAAAATTTAAAAAAAAAACATTTGAATGGTTCTGAAAACTCGGTTCTCAAGATCATGAATTATTTGATCAATGATCAACCAAGATAAAACATCTGCTCTCTGTGGAATAAAAAGTACATTTCGGTATATATTCTAGAATGTATTGTTTTGTTGTGATTTTTGTGAAATGTTAACTAAATATAATCATGCTATTATATTAAAAATTGGATGATAGTCTCATTGTATAATGAAGTTTAGTATATTTTATTTACTATGTCTAGCACAACATACCAGTAACTTTTTTTGTCAAGAGATGATTACAATTACTCAAAAAAAAATTATTTAGATATATAATTAAAAATATAATACAATTTTATTATTAGCAGTATAAGATCGAATTATGAAAGAATAAAAATAAATACACTATTAAAACATCATGACTATAAAAAAGCACAAATAATTCTAAAATCACTGAACTATTTTGCTTTCTTCAGAAACAACAATTCAACAATCCTCCAAAAGTTATATAGCATTATATTCCACATTTTCCATACAATGCAGTCAGAATGATTAAGAACAAACACAATCATGTATCAATTAACTACATAAAATATCAACATTATTACACGATAGAAAAGACACTGATTAGCCATATAAGCTAGCAATCTTCCAATTTGGTATTACGAGAAGAGATATATACTATGATAACCAGACTTCCTTCATTTGTATTTAGATACAACACATTCTAAATGAAAGATACACGACCATTCTGAATCATTATTTCAAATATATCATGGAAAAGTTCCAAAAAAGAGGAATAATGCATAGATAAATCTAATTTCAAATAGAACATTTTCAGTAGACACTTACACAAGCACACTCCCAAAACAAACTTTGATTCGACAGTTATCAATAACAAATTTTCACTGACGAAATTTTGATTCTTCATAATGTTAAGGAAGAATTCTGATTAGAGGAAAAGATAAGGAAAACAAATAAGTATATGTTAAAATCAGATAAGGAAAAAAGGGGTTCAAATCTATACTTCCTTGTTATCAAAGATATCTTACAGTGTAGTTTGAAGGATCAAAATAGGAAGGTAGATCAAGAACACTGCTCAGCTTCAAGAGATAGGAAAGGTAAACAAAGTGTTTTGAGTTTTCTATTGAACTTGAGGATTCGAAAAGTAGTGAGTCCTATGTGTTTGGTTCTAAATTATATTTGAAATTCTAACAAAAATTGTTAAGTAAACTTTACTTGTGCTTTTTTCATGGCTGTGATTAAAGCAACTTTCTCATCTTCAGTTAATTCAGGAACATCATTAATCAAAACATTAATATCGTCTGCTTTGGTGGAATTCGCCATAGTAGGTAGTATAACAGCTGCCATCAATGAAATCGGTATAAGAAATATTTGAAGATTCTCAAAATGCCTTTCGGCTTTCGCACATGCCTAGCCATGCATGTCGCAAAGTTTTTAAACAGTTAAGGTACATATATTCTACCATTTATTGTTTCATTATGATTTTAAAATATTCCAAAATTACTGAAATAAAAACTGTAGGTGTAAGAATTTTTTTCGCCAACGAAAATCAAATCAATGACATTTCAGTCGAAAAAAAAAAGCAACGTCTTTTGATATAGATCTCAATTTTACCCCCCCTAAAATTAGCTTATTAAAAAGAAATAACATCTGATTCTTTATTTCACTGCAATCAGCTGCTGACTATTAACGGTTGAACAGCTACTGTATTTCTCAACTTCACTTACTTCATAAATTACGGTTGTCTGCTAAAATCGGAAGTCACTTTAGTTCCTGTTTATTGAAAGAAACAACAGCGAAGGGAAAGAAATATTGCACAACATTACTAACTTTTTTCCCCCATTTCCTTATTCTTAATGACTTTATTTCTACACATTTCTAGAATACATTCGTTAATACGAGTGTGCACACATTCTTTTTTTAAATTATATTTTTAAATAATTCTGATATGAGAGATTAAAATTAATTTTCCATTAAATCTGAATTTACTTGGAGGAAAAACCAAAAACCTTCCATCTAAAAAATTTAGAATTACGAGCAAATTTGCTCGTAATTCTAAATTTTTGCGAATTAAAAAGCAAATTTGCATAATGTTTTCTCAATATTTCCCTTCTAAATCTGCTGTGGATCTTTATGAAACGGTGATTCGCTCAATGAAATTACTTAATAATGCTTTAAGGTTGTCTTTTGGTTTTTAAGTTAAAATTCTGATTCAAAAGCAAAATAAAACAAAATTTTGATTCTAAAGAGTTATTTAAAACAAGATGCTGATAAGGAAAAGTATGATCCATATGTAATGAAAAAGTACTCGAGTCCCTTTTTAAAAAGTCTCAGAAGCTAGGAACAGCGCTATCTGCTGACATGAAGAATCGAATTCTCTGATCACCACAATATTCATCGAATTATATGTCCTCACCTTGAAAAAACTCAGTGATGAACTCACACAATAGTTTCGTTCTATTTGCCGAGGAAATTTTATTAACCAGATCTTTCTGTCTCATACTTTGATATCGATGTAGTACTATTTCGGATTTTTCTTTTATGATTTACGTGCATAACATCAGATTTGCCTGAGTATGGAGATCAAAGTTATGTTCTTTTATGCTGAAAGCAGAATCAATTTCGAAAGGTTTGCAACTGCCCATTTGAAAATTTGCAGGAAATATAAACCAAAATAAGAAACTCTAAGTTAGCAGTGGCCTAGCGAAGGTAAGTGGACCCTGGGCACAATATGATTATTTCGCCCCTAGCCATCATCAGCGGTTTAACAAAGGTAAATGTATGGCCGGATTAACCCTCGTAGGGTGGTATAGGCAATGTAAGTTTCGGAGCCTCCCACCTTAACTTCCAAAACCAGATAATTTTTATTTATTTTAATTTATCTCCATATAAGCAGTTTTTCTGTAATAAATATTACTGTCCTACCGCCAGGAGAAAAACCCTGAACAGGGTTGCCTGCAAGTAGATGAGTCGAAGGAAGGAGAAAAACGGGTATAAAATCAGCCCCAACATTTTGCGAACTAAGCACACTTCGTAAAGCGAGAATTCGTTTTCGACTGTAGTACAAAGCAAAACGAGACTTCCGCCAGTTTTATCTGCGCCAAATGAAATAAAGCCCTTTCCTTCACCCCAAAATGCAGTGGAATATCCAATTTCCATAACGCCCGCCACAGACATGTCTGGTGTCTAGGGTTTTTCTCGTGGCGGTAATACAGTATGACAAACTGAAATAATTATTTAAAAAATTCTTTTTTGCGCGTCATCCTGAAAAAAATGGGTTTTAGTATCTCGAGTATAAAAGATTAAAATTGAAAAATAATTTAAAATAAATTGCCTCCCCGTTGCTACGTCACTGTAAGTTAGCTGTAGTAATACAAAATTAATATTTTCATAAGTTTGTAGTATTGCGATCCCGGAGTGGTCATGATTAATTTCGAATTCCTCATTTCATCATAAATTTCTATACTTACTAATTTGGAATTTAATAATTTTCACTTAAAATTTGTAAATATCTTGTTTTCGTAAATGTTAGTTTATGCTCAAATTCTGAGTTTGAAAAGCCTCTTGTGATTCAGAAAACGGCCGTTATCAAATTTTGATTCTGAAAAAGTGGCATCCTCGTTATCGCCTAACATCAGAATTTAAAGTATGTAAAACATTCGCCAAGTTCCACTTATTGTCAATTGGGGGGGGGGGTAAGAGAAGAATATCTAGGAGTAATCGAGTTTACATTCAGAAACTATGTTAGTTTACATATTTTCATTCATATCGGTCTTTATACTTACATAACATCTGTTTACAGTTATAACTCAGATTTTCCTTCAAACAATTTGATATGCTGCGAAGCTCTCAGAAAGAAATCTTTAAACGGTAGAAGTATAATGAACAAATTATTTTAAGCAAATTATATTAACAAGATTTCTAAACTTTCGTTACGTATGTGGTCAGTGAGAGTGAAATTAATTTGTGCAAAGATGACTGGAGAATTTGAAGCTCTGGAGTTAACGAACCGTATTTGGTACGTTTTCATAATGCTTTAGTTTAGAATTTAGAAGGAGTTTTTTTTTTTTTGGGGGGGGGCCCTTCTTTTTCAAGGGGATGTGCCCAAGTTAAGTTAAGGTATAATAACGTGCCGTTTTGGAGTAACATGAGCACTATTTTGGGACGGACCTTGTAATTTTGAACCGCGGCCAGAAGATGAGGGCGACATCTGAGTTGGCATCCCCCTCTCCAAACTTCCGCACCACACCAGCGGAAGGACGTTTGACCCCTACGTATGATTTAGCGTGTAACAGGCCCAATACACGACGGATCTTCAGTGGAATCGTGTTTTGAACCTTCAACCCTCCGGCCCTGAAGCCGAGACCTTACCAGTAGGTCATTCAAAGATTGCTGATTGCATAAATCTATGATTTTTATGAAATCCACGATGAATTTAATGCACATTTTTCAAGAAACTTTAGCTTGAAATATAGATTAGCGTTGGAAATTACCTGGCCTTTTAAAATGTTTCCAATAGAAATTAATCTTTTCTCCCTCTTCAAATTTATAATTTTCCTTTCAGAGCATCAAATACAACACGTGAGCCGTTGTTCCCGAAAGTAGTCAAACACATTTATTCATGGATTTAATTTTGTTATGATAAAATTGTTAAAATAAAACTCTTTTTTTTTTTATCTAACTAAGTTTCTAAAACTCTAAAATAAAACTCATTAAAAAATTGTTAAAAATAAACTCTTTTCTTCTTCTTCTTCTTTTTAAGCTATGAGTGAACACTTTCTATAATATGTTATGAAAATGCGAACACTATTAACTTAAATTTAAGTTTCTGACTCATTAAATGCCTTAAGTTATACAAGAAAGTGCAATAAGTTATTGCGAATATAGATTTATTGCCTTTCAAAAAATATTCTATAGAAAACATTCGTCGGTAAAATTTTTGTTAATTTATATCCTGCGGCATCGACTTTTTCCCAAAAAATAGTCTAATTCCAATTTAAAGAAAACTGTTTGTGTATTTTCTCACCTAGGAGTTTGGTTTAGTTAGTTTAAGTTCCCGTTTGAAGTTACGCAAGGGCTTATTTGGTTCGGACCTAGTAATTTTTAATCGTTGCCAGATGATGAGTATAACAACTGAACCAATATCCCACATCCAAACTTCCTTTACACACCAATATAAGCATGATGGCAGATTAAACTTGCAACAGGGAAGATCTTTGATAGAATCGAATCTATGTTTCTCCGATCTCAAAGCCGAAACCTTACAGCAAAGCTATACTCAAGTCAAATTAGAATAGTGTTGCGTACCTTTGAAATAGGACAATAGAAAAGATACAAATTTCCTGACATAAATTCACATTTTCAGAAATATCAGCTTCCTTATATATATTCCGCGTGATTTCTCTTACATAGCAGATACATTTGGAAAAAATATTCGAATCCTTATTTAAGATGCCCCATTGAAAACTGTCTTCGTTTTGCTCAAAAAGCAGTATTTTTAATACACTTTTACCAAATTTGGCATACGTCGAGTGTTCCAAAACAACTGTCAATGGTATAGTTAAAGGTGAGCAGGGGGGGGGGGTT
>BGPR01001172.1:0-27724 GCA_013235015.1 Araneus ventricosus | reverse complement strand
TTCAACTCAAAAGTTGGCAAATTAGACGAAAGGCAGCGAAAAAAGTATAGAGGGTCCTCGCTACTTAGTCCATTAAAATGGTACATTTTGCTGTGCAAAAGGTCGGGTAGTTTTGATTTTTGGATATGTTGTTAGTGTTGGGCGTGTGTCGTAAAATCCAAATTTTCGACCTCGTCGCGCCAAGGCGCGCCACTTGAACAAAACATCAAAATTTTGGATCTTTTCCAAATTTTTTCACAATATCTCCAGAATGGTTGGTTTTACAGAAGATATTATCCTTCACAAATTTAAAGTAGAGTAAACTTGTTACAGTTTGAGCCCAAAATCAGCTCTGTGACTTAAATAGTGACCGACACACAGGCTTCCAAAAAATCACGATTTTCTCAAAAATTTATGAAAATTGTTATCTTTTGTCAATTTTTGTTGAATATGTTCTAAACTAATATAAGGTGTTTAGAGCAAACGCCATATGGATCAATTTTAAAGGCAAGTAAATTTGCTATAAGTAAAGCACTATAGGATGTTTCTACGACTTATAATTCAAGATATGCAGTGTTTCAACGAAAGAACGGTTTAGAAATTTTTGACATCACAAAACAATTAAATAGGCTCAAAAAATATGTACTAAGTTTATATAACAAAAGTTAAAACTTGGGCAGTAGTTGTTAGGCATAAACCATATAATATATGTTATTTAAAGTTTTTGCCTTTTTGACGGGACAGGACGGAAATCTTCAAGCTCTGTCTGCTGCTCCTTGTCCTCTTCATTCAGCTGAAGATATAAATCTTCTATATTTTCGTATATAAAGTTGTTTATTGACGATGGCGTGTCGTCTTCATCTTCAATGCTGTCCTCAAGTAGATTTATATCTGACACGTTCTCGCAAGCTTCTCCCAGAGAACAAGTGCACAGGGAAGAACATATAAGACCTGCTTTCCGGCAACCACAAGCATTCTTACACCCTTTCTTGCAGTTGCAAGATATAATTTTCAAGAGGGATTCAGGAGCTGCATCTCTTTCTATTTTGCGTGGGGAGAGGCCGAATCGGGTACGTACCCAGCCCCACTCAAGAGGATTTTTCTCATGTCTTAACCACTTCTGTATCTGAAGGTAAGATCTTAAGGCATGAAATTGTGCTGCATCTACGGTTGGGGGTAAACGTGCTAGAGTGGACCTTGCTTTAGTTGCTGATTGGGTAAATAGCGTGTAGCGCAAGTGATTGAGATTATATGCAGAGGTTCTGGGGTTACCTCTATATAAATGAATCAGAAAAGTTTCGCCTGCCTTAGCCACTTGGTGAATGGTAGCTTCAGAGTTGAAAAATACTTATATTTTTTCTTCCAGGTGTCGGTTTTTTTCTAAAAGAGAGCAAAATTTTGTTTCCGTATGGCCGAACAGTGCACACACACCCACTGAAAGCGTGAATGAACAAAATCATTCTGCTGAATTTGTATTTAAATGACGTTGTGGAGTATAACACATCAGGATTCCTCAATTTTCCACATTTTCGGAAGTACAATTTCTCTTTCATTGGAGCAAATCCCGTTAGAAGGACTAAAAAGTCAATGTTTTCACCAACCACGAAAATATTGTCATACTGAGATTTAACAGAAACAGCAGTTTCAACAATTAATACGTCTGCATCCTCTACTGCCTATTTAACTGTTACATTTGCTTTTTGTAGAAACTTTTTCAAGAGGTCAATGAAACGCACCTTGTTTCTTTCATTTGCTAAAAATTGTTCTTGAGAAATTTCTGGACATGTGGCTTCATTGAAGATTACCTCATGTGATGAATGTAAGTTTGCTCGTCGAATGCGTTCTGCACTTTTGGTGCTCTTTCCAGTCACATAAGAAGGATACCCATCAAACACTACGGCTACGTTCGATCCATAATGTGTTTGTGAGTATGTCAGATAACTCTTAGAAATGTCCCCGAAATTCATGATCCGCTGCCAAACAACTTTGTGAAGTAAGTGGCCTCCATGCACTACTACAAAATTATTTTTACCTTGGACAGCATCAATTTTGGTTGATGTGAGCGCTGAAAACAGAGACGATTTAGTTCCCTTTCGCATTCCCTCTTCATTAAACAGTGACAAAGGGAAAGATGACAGTTCAAATGCGAAAAACATTTTCAAGTCTTCATGTGACTGTTTGGCTACACAAATTCTGTGGAAGAGGGTTAGTGGGTCCACAGTATTTTTTTCTTTCCCAATTTTACCACTGTTGTTAACAGAAGCAAGTGTAATGACTTTATTTTTGCGCTTGAATTTAACGTTTCCGAAGTTGCCACCAACAATTCTGGAGATTCCTTCGCAACCAAGTTCGTGAGACAAGTGGCAATTAACATCCACCGTTCCTACTACACCACTGATTATTGAGATCAGCACATCATTTATGAGGAATGGTATGTGGTGAGAAAACCACCTTATATTAGTTTAGGACATATTCAACAAAAATTGACAAAAAATAACAATTTTCATAAATTTTTGAGAAAATCGTGATTTTTTGGAAGCCTATGTCTCGATCACTATTTAAGTCACAGCTCTGATTTTGGACTCAAACTGTGACAATTTTACTCTACTTTAAATTTGTGAAGGATAATGTTTTCTGTAAAACCAACCGTTCTGGAGATATTGTGAAAAAATTTGAAAAAGATCCAAAATTTTGATGTTTTGTTCAAGTGGCGCGCCTTGGCGCGACGAGGTCGAAAACTTGGATTTTACGACACACGCCCAACACTAACAACATATCCAAAAATCAAAACTACCCGACCTTTTGCACAGCAAACCCTATATTCTGACGGATTTACTGGACTAACTGTCAGTGGTGCTCGTATTTCTCAATGCAGTAGAAACCCGGGAATCCGAACTAATTCAGGCTGACCTTTGTTCGGATTCCGGGGAATTCGGATTATCCGGGAAATTCAGTAAAATACTCTTTATATACATATGCAGTAGAGTATTGACTCTGGGTGCTCTGTGAAGGCGTACGGAAAGAGCATGCGGCGATTCGCACGGTACAGTGGGAAACAAGTTGAGGGTAAAAAGAAGATATCTGAGTTTATTTCTACTAATTAAGGAGCTGTATTCATTCTTAAAGACCACTTCAAATACTTCTTTTAAGTTAGGAATAAACATTAGCTTTGTTTCTGATTCACAATTGTTATTTTCCCTTCATTTTTCAGCAAAAATTTTAGGAAAATTTAAAACATGTGTTCGGATTACCGGGGTTCGGATTTCCGGGGATCTATTGTAACTTTTTCTAGTGACCCAACAACCTCAGCTTATTTTCTAAAAATAGATTCCGCTGCGAGGTAGTTTAGATAATCACTAATCGTGCTTGTGTAAACGATAACTCAAAAACGCAATGAGTTAGATTGATGAAATTTGACATACGGTCTTCGCACCAAGACTGTAAATCTATATAAAATTTTGAATCAAACCCATCAAAGGCAATAAATATTTTACCCAAATGCATACTCGATTTTCTCTATTTTTCTCTGCAACAACAGAAAAGGGCCATAATCGACCATTTTGTATTTAGTTTAACATAGTTTAGTTACATTAATGTCCCGTTTTGAACCAGCACGAGGGCTATTTTGGGACAGACCACGCAATTTTGAATCGCGGTGAGATCGCGAGGACGACACTTGAGTTGTCATCCTCTCTCCAAACTGCCACACCACTCCAGTGAGAGGACGTTTGACCCACGAAGTCAGATTTAACGTGCATCAGATTGACATACACAGGCGGATCTTCAATGGAATTGCGTTTCAAACCTGGAACCCTCCGGTCCCAAAGTCGAGACCATGTCCCGCCGCCTTCATTTTTTATTTGGAACGGCGTGCTTATGGTTTCTTCAACAGCAAAGGATTTCATATCATCATTCCAAAAATTTATTGGTAGTAGATGCTAAAGAGTTTAAACGCACTATAAGAGGGACTAGTAGTTTATACCTCATTATAACAAGTTTGGGATCAAATCTTTGGAGGAAGAAAACATTTGGTTATCTATCTTCCCCCCCCCCCCAGATTTGCTATCTGTGATTTGCATACTTTATATAATTCAGGAGAATATGGTCCATACTATTCCCTTGATCGTAGATGTTAAATATGAAGGGCCATATTTGCAAATTTTTTTCAACATCCGCTTTGGCATTTGTGTTGAATGAAAACCTTATACAGGATGGTCATAAATTATTGGACCCGTTTCAAAAATTAATACCCCCCCATAATACAGCAACTTCGTTTTTCCCCCCTTTTTTTCAAATGGGAGAGTAGTTCAAAAAGTTGTTTTTTTAGATGGCCGTTACGACACACTAAATCTCTGAAGCGGGAGATTCCCGACGCATGTGTCAAAATGACTACCGTGCAGCAGAAGGCGCGTCTGACACGTCTCTGGTTCCACGGAAGCAAATAAATCGTAACAGTTCAAAGATGTTTTCGCTTAGAGTATAGAAATTGTCAATCTCCAAGTAAGAACTCCATCAAGCGTTGGTAAGCTCAATTTAAGGGAACAGGAAAGGTGCTGAACGACCATCGGTCTCAGACGAATTTGTTGAACGAGTGAGGGAGACTTTCACTCATTAATTGATTATACCAACGTTTAATTGAGTTCCTACCGACAATTTCGATACTCTAACCGAAAATACCTTTGAACTGTTACAAATGATTTTCTTTTATGAAACCAGAAACGTGCCTTCCGCTGCACGGTAGCCATTTTGACATTTGCGTTGGGAATTTCCCGCTGCAACAGATTTAGAGCTCCGTAACGGTGCGTTACCTATCTGTAAAAAACTTTTTGAACTACTCTCTTAATTTAAAAAAAAAAACGATATTAGTACAGTATAGGGTTTTTCTTCATAATTTTTCAAATGGGTTCATAAAACTAATTTATGACTACCCTGTATATAGCTTTTAATGAAGCCAACTCATGTGATGTCACACTATCAGGATAAAAGTAACTTCGCATGTCTTACGTTGTAACGTTGCCTTACGCTATCGGGTTCGCCGTGTTCTTTTTCCTCCTCCAAGATGGGGAACGGATTCCAAAATTAAATTGGCGAGGTGTATTTGACATGAATCAAGTGAGCATGGATCGATTCCATTATTACATTATTTGCGCATTACCACGTACATACAAAAAATATTATATATATATATATATATAAATACTACTTTTTTTTATTTTTATCTCATTGTAAATCTGTCCATTGAAAATTTTGAATGCATTTATTTGCATAGAAGCTATCGTGACTACAATTCAAAACAAAATTTTAAAAAATTTTTAGAAATCAGAGAAAAATATCACGCCAATCAAACTGACATTACTGAAATGGATTTTATTTATTAATTAATCAATTGATTTTTTGAATTTTTAAATGGTGTAAAAAAATTATTTTTCTTTGAATAACAGTTTCCGAAGTTATAGCAATGAAATACGAAATTACGAAATCAAAAAACAAAAATGACAAACCTTCGCTAGAAAAGTTTTTTTGGATGATTTTAGATAATTTTTATTGATGGCAATCGGACGTATTTGCACAATAATTTTTGACCACACTTTGTAAATGATACCCTTCCTATAATATCGCAAATATTGAACAATATTATTAAAATATTGTACACTATATTTGTGCTTCTAAGGTTTTGTGGAAGTACTGAAGAGAAAGTCGGGAGAAGAACACTCCTGTGCTTTTTAAAAATAATTTTTTTTTATAATTTGACAAATTTTCTTCTTGTGCTTAAGCTTTTACAGAATTTTTTATAAATTGTAAATGGTCACTCATAAATTACAGGTATTTTATAAAATGGCTAAGCAGAAGATGAAATATCTATTACATTTTACGTATTTTATTTACATACCGAAGAGATGCATGCGGTGAGACTGTACTTGAAATCAATATTGTACGCAAAGATAAAACAATTCAAATATTATCTGGTCTACTTTTCACCCACACGTAGCTTAGCATTGGGCTTTCTCTGTAGAAAATTCCAGTTTCTTCCTGTCTACTCTCTCCAATCTGACTCTATATATTTATCAATGTTATCCTGCATACAGAGGACACAGAAATAAGTTCGTTTGTAGATGGAACAGCAATCCTGTGCATACATCATCAGCACAGACTTAGCGAGCCATTTGAAGCCACATGGAATAATGGCTTGTAAAATAGAAAATTTAATTCAATTTTGGAAAGTGCCAGGTCGTTTTATTTTCATGGATGAAAACCCGCTAGTACAACCAAAACTTTTCAGAAATCCAATCACTTGGCAGCAAAAAATTGCCTCTCTAAGCTTCCCCTAGGGTACCTCACCTACCAAAGCTGCATCCAAAAAGCCAAGAATAAATTCAAATCCTCTGAAGTAATGCTTATATCCAATTAAGGATACCAACCAACCTGAGCTGCCAGTGGCGGCGATTGGGTGGAAAAGTAGGGGGCAAGAAATTTATAGACATCTAAAAGTACCCGAGAGTATAGGGGGTAGATAACAAAATTTTAAAATTTAGATACAAAATTAGCTAGCTTTCCCAGATACTTTTGTTTTTTTATAATTCCTAGTTTTAGCCAGCTAAAATTAAATAAAAATTTAATTTTCCCGCAAAAAGTAGGGGGCGATTCCCTCCTCTCCCCCACTGTCAGCTGCAATGCCAGCTTATTACAATCAGAAACTTTGCAAAATAAAACTTCTGGGCAAATAAGTGGCATGTCCTTTTTTCTGAAGAATAACATCCGACAAGACCTGTAAAGCACGACACTTAATAACTTCCACATAAAGATTGTTTGAGAAGCTGGATAAAAACGATAATGAGGCGTCAAGACCGTACAGAAGTATTACCGAAAACAAAAGAACGATAAAAAAATTGTTGAAACAATGTTACTCTTCTTCCCCCCCCCCCCACTGGGCTGAAATGGATTTCGTCGATAAGATACCGTACTGAATAACTGATTGATATTTTTAGCAACTCTCTTCCCGCCATCTTTTTTTCTTTTACCATTGATTTAAATCTTTTACATTTATCTAAAAAATGATTACACACAAAGTTTTAAATTTTAACCTGGAGCACTATCTAAAGCATTTAGGTGCTTTAAATTGCAATGCTACTTACCTCTCAGCAATAGAAACGTATGGAGGTAAGAACCCGCAAGTGCAAGCATTCCGTTTAAAACCTAGCATATCGGTATCTTTTTGATAAAAGTCTTTTTTTCATCCTTTGCTTAACAAATATTTGCCTTTTCACTGCGAACCCTTGGGAAATTATCTATACTTATAAAAGGCAATGTTTGTGTGCGTGTGTGTGCGTGTGTGCGTTTGTCTGCGATGTCCAGACGAATCTATCGCACTTACAGCCATGAAATTTGGCACACAGATAGTCGTAATGGTGACTGAGTGCACCTCGAAGCCGAAATTTTAAATTTTATTCTAGAATTTTTTTGATTTAATGTTTTGTGTTGTTTTGGTTGATTTTTCGCACTAATTTCTCATTAGAATGGTTTCAAATAATTGTACGACAAAAATAGATAGACCATCGGAAAGAGCACGCGATTTCCGTTCTAATGAAGTTAGTTTTGAATTTCTATCTTAAATTACTGAATTTTGAGAATTTTTTAAAAATCAGTCAGTTTTGCACCTAAATGTTGGTTCTGTTTTTAAATTTGTTGCATCTGACTTTCTAATAACACTATTATTTTCAATTTTTTTCAGCTTATAACTGCAACGGTTCTGTCGGATTTAAAACGAGAATGGTTAAAATATCTTTTTTAGTTTTTTTAAAATTAATTTTTTCCTGATAGTTGAACGATATGTTTCCTCTAGCGAAGCTTCCGCCCACGACAGTCTCCGGAACGTTGCGGGCAATTTCATTGGCTGAAGGGCCAGGGTGACGTCATTACTTTCGCGTTCTGCGAGGAGATGATGTATTTACTCCATGACTTCGATTATTATTTTTAAGCGTATCTTAACTTATTTCTTTGGCTTTCATACTTTGCTCGCGGTGTAATAAATATCACATTGTAATTTTTTAACATTATTTGGATTTAACGGTACTCGGTCGAGAGGAAAAGGAGGCGGACCAACTCAATAATATATATATATTTCTGTTATGATTTAGTTTTTAAAACTTTCATTTATGCAATTGTATGTGGGCTTTTTTTTATTTTGTTGAAGTCCTGATTCCACGGGCATCGCCGTGCGCGTACTGCTAGTACAAAATATTAAAATGAGACATTTATATCTTGACGAGGTCTTCTATAATATTCATATATTGCCGGTACCAGTTATGTAGTACAAAAAGAAAACGTTATATTATCTTAATACTTTTTCACATGATCATTATATAACTTAAGTCATAAAGTGCTGTGAAAGTTTCCTTTTTTCCAACGAATGTGAGCAACACTTTTTGCCTAAACTCTATATCATGACGTATGGAGCCTAAAACCACTGGGCATCCTCATTATTCAAGATAATATAAAGGATGTGGTTTTAGTAGTTATTCAGCTCCATATACCACTATATCAAAAAGGGCTGACAAAAATTGCCCATCCTTTACTTTATGTAAGTGAAAATGAATCGAAAATAAATCAGAATAAATTGGCATGGAAATAGAAGACATTGTCAGATTTTATACTAATTTTTTCCCCAAGAGTGGAGTTTTAGTAAAAACAGCAAATACCATCAGATCCGTAAAGACGATTTTGAGAAAATTTAGTTAATTAAAACATAGAATTGCTTAGTGCAAACAAAAGTGTGAAGGATATTTTATTGCTATACATTCTTGGAAGGAAATATCTTCACTGTAAAATATGAGTTTAAGCCTCTTCTTAACATAGTCGAAGTTCAAGGAAAATCCACTCAGCTCTTCGGAAGATATTCGAAAAAATGTGCAAATCCAAAAGTGTCCGCATTGTTCTGTCACCCACCTGTATATACGAAGTGCAAAGGAAAAGCATATAATCGTCAAAAAATCCGGTTTCCATATTTGAGTGAGTCTTCACGAGACCTCTATGAGTCTGAAAATCCTTTTTTGGAATTACGCCTGTCGGTCTATCCGTGAATGCGATAACTCAAGAACGTAAAGAGCCAGAATGATTAAATTTTATCATATCGCCGACGTTCAGGCAAAAGTCACTAAGTCCCAAACTATATTTTCGAGATGTTGTCAGTTTAAACTTAATTAATTTTGAGTCGTTATGATAAATAGTAAAAATTATTTGACAGATTTCTAGATCCTACGGATGATTTATTGATATGTAGATAACAGGTTTCTATCACGAATTAATTAATTGCAAATTCTAATTGACTGTAGTAGTCCTTCAAAAGGTTTTTGTGCACTTAGTGACTTCTGCCTGAAAGACGAAGGCATATCAAAATTGTAGATCTGTATCATATTTTGGACCAATTCCATTTGTCCCGACTTACCACAGCAAAATAACGAAAGGAATGTTGGAAGGTTCGTCTGTTGACCCCTGACTGGATGTGAGGGTGGGGAACCTTTCCTTTAATCTTCCTTCTGCAGATAGATTTTTCTTTAAGTGAGAAAGTCAGTTCAATCTGCAACGCTCCAACGTAAGGTGCCAGCCGTTTTATAGGGTACAGTTGGAGTTTTTTAAGTAAAGGTCTCAAGTGGCCTGGTTTCTTTTGAGACAGGATCACCTATAATGAGACGAGGGGTGAACTCATGAAGATAGAGGCCCAACTTAAATTAATGTAACCATGCGTATTTGATGAGTTTGAGTAATTTTGAGTGTTTAATGTAACATATCTGCCGAGTATGAGTGCATGATATATTCTGTTTCTAACATCATCTCCAAGTCAACAGGAAAAATAAATGTGGTATCTCAGACAGCTAGTCGTCTAATCACTGCATTGGGGATAATACATTCGATTAATTTAAGTAAGAAAAGATTTCTCTGATAGCTTGTATAATAGTAATGTTGCACACCATCAAAGGGCTTACCGTCTGTTAGACTATTTGAGGGTATTTGAATACTATAACTCAAAAACGCAACTAGCTAGACGGATGAAATCTGGCATGGAGTCTTTTCACCATAATTTTAGGTTTGAATCAAATTTTTTCTCCAATCAAAAGAAAAAATAAGGTCCAAAATACTCTCCAAATTTGGTTCGGTTTTCTTCACTATACTACGAAACATAACGCGTCATATTGGGTTAGTACGAGAAAGACGAGAGGAGAACACTCTCATTGTTTTTTTCTTAATCTAAATCCTTATACTGTTACAAAAATTACGTTGACCAAAATGGTTACCGATTGGGCCTCGCACCACTTAAAGCGGGCACTGACAGAGCTTAATACGTGCCAGTAAACAGTGTGTATCCAAAAACTTAACAGTCTAGCGTAGCAAAGATGAATAGCGTAGTGTTTTTTCCCAGTTGTCTCTCTCCATATTTGACTTTAAAAAGTGTTCCGTTTCCTCCAAAACTGGTGCTCGTGGCATCTGTAACTTCCTTGTCTTCCCCCCATTCCCCCTCAGTAAGCACTGGCTAAGGAAAGCTGGATATGTTAACAAGTTCCTCTTTTCAACAAATGATAATTCAATAGTAAAATATAAAACTTCTCTAATCGGCCACCCCGTTCACCAGTCACTTTTATTTGGCATAGACATCATGCTGAAATAACCTCTATGCAGTGGCGGACTGGCCAGGTTGCCCGATGGCAAGTGGGCCCCCTTATACATAATACAATATGGGCCACTAGGATATGTGTGTGTGTGAGAGAGAGAAAGGGTAGAACTTGTTCTAGCAAATTTCCTGTGCCTTTTCCAAAACAAATAAACAAAATAGCAAGTAGTTTTACAGAAACAGATTGGAGTCTAGAAATAGATTAAATTAAGTTACTGATTTTTATTTATTATATGTATAATAAATAAAACTATATTTATAAATTATATATATATGAATAGCATTGTAGATGTGAAGGGACCCCCAATGTTTCCTGGCAGCTACTATTTTTATACCCAGTCCGTCACTGCCTCTATGAATGGCCCATCTCAAACGTCAGAGCGGCCGGGGTGATCGCCCATTCAACTTTAATGAAATCCATTCCTTTTGTCTCACCTTGGACTTTTTAATAAGAGAAAATGGAGGAAAGAAAGAACAAAAAATACTACATTAAAAAAAATCACCAGAAATCAGTTCGAAATTCATCATTCATTTCTCAACGAGAAAAGAAAAGAGAATTTCGGGCTCTCTACGAGGGTTGGGCATTGAATAGCTCAGGAAATGATTCGGAAGATGTTGCTGATATGAGTTGCGACCATCATGAAATGAAACTTTCAGCTCAACAGACTTTAGGAAAAATAAATGATATTGCTCATTCCTAAACAACTAACGCCGCATTGATTAGGAATTTACTTGTATATTTGAAAAGCAAAATAAAAAAAAAGTTAACTCCGGGGAAAATAGCAGATCCAAGCAAATGCAAATTGTATATTTTTTTTCAAAAAAAAAAAATCGATTCAAGTATTGAAAGAAAAAAAATCTTTAGATGATTCTTAAAATTCAATTTGTCAGAAATAATACATTAGGTCTTGTTTATATACATATTTTGTACTTTCAAACATGGCACCCTTTTAGAGCAGCAGATTTCCCTTGGAATGGAGGATGGCCACTGTATATAAAGGAATACTGATACACTTTACATACATTTAATAAGACTTTGAAAATTCAAAGTCTGATTGAAATAACACTTATTTAGAACAGATATTTAAAAATAACAATAGCAAAAATATTTCTTAAAAATACTGTAGATTATGCATCCCTAGTCTCTTACGAGGATTAATTTCGTCATGAAATTTACTCTCATCTGCTACTGCTGTCCTATCACATTTTTCGTAGGTGATATTCGGTGATGCTTAGCACATTCAATGAAAAAAAGATAAATCGCTCCTACTTGAAATGTTCTATATTTGTATGTGTTGCGATAGAAAAACTGTGAGAATCTGTTTACAATTATTTTATCAGCTAACTCCGATATGGCATTCATACGTTATCAAAAAGGTTGACGGTTTTTACAAAACTGGTTTTTGCCAGTGTTTTGATTTTGAAAAAGTCAATTCTTTTATATGTTTCAATTTTATTTACTTCTTATCTCATTTCTTCAACTAGTGCAGCGGGTGAATTAAATCTCAGGCAAAATTGGCTATATTATTTTTCAATTACTTCATTCTTTTTTCTTCATTTTCTTTTACACAATAAAAATAAATACAATTTCCTAAACTAGATTTTAAAATATTTTACTTTTACACACACATGGATTAATGTTAATTTAAATTACATTGAACCACAATGAATGTCGCATTCCGCCAGGACCAGCTCATGTACAGGCACTGCAGCATTCCCAACTTTTTTAATGCGTAAATTTAATCCCTATTTTATTTAATATCAATCAATATAATCTAACACAGTTTGCCTTGGTGCGCTTTCAATCTTAAGGTAAAAACGGTATGCCTTTCGTTGTTTTGTAAAGGAGGAGAAAAAAGAAGCCCTTTTAAAGGACTGAAATTTCCCTTAGACCCGATTTCCTTCTGATGTGTATGAGCAGCAATAATTATATATAGCTATTTTTTTTCTTTTTCTTGCTATTATGTGGCTAAAAAGGAAGGGCTGTAGAAAAGCGCAGTTCAGAGATGTTAGGAACGGCGTTTTAAATAGTTTTCTACAGCGGAAAATTTGTCAGCGAACCCATTAATATACAAGAAAACGAAGGATAATTAATGGCAAAAATTATTTAAAAAATATAGTTCTATAAAATTATTCTTGTAGGCAAATATGATGATAATTTCCCTATAGATGTATTTATTTTAATCTTGCATTGCATGGCCTTTTCATTGCTTAGCCCAGTGGCGGTGAGTTGGGGGTGGGTGGGACGTTCTCTCACCTTATTTTTTGCGGTAAAAATTAAATTTTTCTTTCATTTTAGCTGCCTAAAAGTAGGAATTAAAAAAAAAACCAATTGTGTCCGGGAAAGATAGCTTAAAGCTATAATTATAACTAAATTTTGAAATTGTGTTTTCTACCCCCATACTCCCGGACACTTTTAGATGTCTATAAATTTTTTGTTCCCCCAATCGCCCCACAGGCTGAGTCGCAGTTGTGTAAAGCTTTATAACCGAGAGTAAGGGATGCGGAGAGAACATCTCATATATAGTTAAATTTTTAATTTTAAATTAGTGACCGTTTAGTTAAAATTTCTTTACTAAAAATTCACCAGCATCAAGTCGAAAATCTAACTATCAATTTTTTATTAACTAACGGTACAACATTGCACGTGACATGATTAAAATAAAGTTATGAAAACGAAATAAAAAAAAGTATTCATTTTGTAAGATTTTTTTTTCCCTTCACGACAATGATACATCTTGCAGAACTGAAAATGAAGACATGTTCGAAATAAGACTGTGAAATTAGAAAGTTTGCTACAATCGATGCTATTACATTTAACTAGCACAACGGTGCTACCCGTGATATGATTTTTAGAATATTAATTCTCATTTAGTTCCTTGCCAAGTCAAGATTGGAAAGACACATGACAAATTAAGCTAATAATAGTCCAGCGAATAAGGAATAGCCCCCGGTTACCCGGGAAGACTTTAGAAACAATTGTTAACAGAATTCATAAGAACATGGAGACCGATTAGATTAATGTCTCGTTTCGAAGGTACACAAGGTTTATTTGGGGATGGACGTTGTAAATGATGTACCACATCTGAGACAGCATACCCCGTATTATAATTTCCCAAAACTCCACATACGGCTTAAGCATGCACTAGGCAGGTACACAAACGGACCTTTGAGGCAATCTTGTTTCCAATCCACAATTTAGGATTAACCTACAGCAGTCTCATATAAGACAATAACACGATAGAGAAGAAGTACAATGGGAATTCCAAGTTAGTTCAACAATACCATTAAAATTCTATTGGGTTGAATTATAATTAATGAGAACATATTTTTTAAAAATTGGATATAAAAATAAAACACATTGGCAAAATGTTTTACATTATCTGAAAGAGAATTCTACAAGATAGTATATTTGGATTTTTTAAATTTTATTAACTTTAATGTATTTTCATTTAATTGAAATGCAATGTCAAGTGGACAAGCCTGAGCATTTCAAACATTTCACCATTTGCTTTTTGCATTTATTTGAGGTGTTACGACCACTGAAGCTGAGTGAGATTTATGCTGTTTATGGAGAAGCAGCAATGACTAAGTGCATCCACTATTGGTTTTCATGATTAAAAAAAAAAAAAAAAAAGGCGAATGAAGCAACTTTTCGTCAAAAGACCAGAGGAATTTTTTAAAAAAAATTATGAAAATTTTAAATAAATTTGAAAAATGCTCATGTGCAAGTTCAATTAATGCTTCTAAAATATGCGATTTTGAGACACAAATTATTTAAAAACTGTGGTATAATTCATTTCAAACTTAAATCAAATATCATTTTCTTATACTCACTTACTTTCAAACTTCAAGCTTTTTTCCCTGAACACAGGAAAAAACTACCAGAATCTAAATCGCATTGATAGCAACAGTGGAGGCTTCCAAAAAGATATTAATCATGTCAGCTTTCCAAATTATTGAGTTCTAAGCCATTAAAAAAGATTAAACCATTACAAAATATTTTATGTGTAGTTGGTGAGATTCTCAAGCTGCTGATTTTCAATCATCATCATTTTTTAAAATTTCATTCTGATTACCCTTTAGAAATGCTTTTGGTACAATTTGGTTCATTTGTTGAGTAAGTGGATAAAAAACATAAAAGAACTTTTCTATTCGATAACTTGATTTAGATTAACATTGAATGGTCTTAAAATTTAAGGTCCAATAAACTCGTTTTTGCCCGAGTATTAATATACAAAATAACAATAAAAAGAATAGACAATGCATTAGAATCAAGTTTTCATGTTCATAAGGCCTCTCCAAAAAATTACATTCTTCTAAAATTTAAACGACTTAAAAAAAAAAAAAAAAAAACCAGCTAAAGGTGATTTATCATAAAAAAGTTAAAAATTTCTTGATGAATAAAAATCAGGATATTTTGACAAATTGGTTTCACTGTCATTTCATGTTATCCATGTATTAAGCTCAAGACAGCTACAATCAATGAGTTGAGATCCCTCATTGAAAGAGAATGTACCCCAATAAAAACCGACATGGTCTGCACCATTTTCAATCCCATTAGTTGGCTTTAATAGCAATACTTGGACAATAACAATTTAAATACTTTCAATAGCTGACAAAATTATAAATTTGAATTCATTACTATGATTTATGAAACTGAGATGTATACTACAGTGAAACCTGCGTATATCAATACTGTCTATAATAATAAACCTGCCTATAACAATATTTTCTTTGGTTCCGGCAGAATTCCTATTTACTCAATGTCTTTTCAAACTGCCTACAACAATAATCACTTTTTAGACTCACTTACCTATAACGATAATTTAACCTCTTTATAAAGCTGGTATAGAAGAATCCTGATTTTTTCATGGAAAAAGGCACCATATGGTCAAAGAATGTCAGATAACAGGAGAATCGAAGAGAGGGGGCAAGAAACCGTAGTCTGTTTAAGGAGAGGAATCCGGGGGAAGTGATTGAAAATTGCACAGATGTTTGTTGCCTCTGACCCCTGGTATGCACTAATCTATTCATTCTCATTTAGCACTTCAGATTGACCACTTGTTCCTTGAAATTCGCTTTTGATGTGTTAACAGCATGAATCCAGGATGGTATGGTGTAAAACATTGACATTTGAAGAAAAGCTACAAATAATTTCGGAAATCGATCAAGATCTAAAGCAAGCCGACGCTACTAAAAAATATGGAATTTTTCAGTCGATGATAGCTAATTTTATGAAAAAAATAAAGTGAATAGCAAATGAAAACGACTTAAAGGTGCCGTAAATGACAATGCTGACAAAGTTTTCAAAAGAATTTTTCATTTAGAAGTTCTTAAAAAATTTAACTATAAAACTTGATACAGGTATATAAAATTATATATCTGTACTTATAAAAGGCAATGCTTGTATGTGTGTGTGCGATGCCCAGACGAATCTATCGCACTTACAGCCTTGAAATTTGGCTCACAGGTAGTCTTAATGGTGACTCAATGCACCTCGAAGCCGGAATTTTAAAATTTAATCTAGAATTTTTTAAATTTAATGTTTTGTGTTGTTTTGGTTGATTTTTCGCGCTAATTTCTCAATAGAATGGTTTTGAATAATTGTACAAAAAAATAGATACAATCGGAAAGAGCACACGATTTCCATTCTAATGAAGTTAGTTTTGAATTTCTAACATAATTTACTGAATTTTGAGAAATTTTTAAAAAATAGTCAGTTTCGCCATTGCAATTTTTTGTTTTTAAATTTGATGCATCCGACATTCTAATAACACTATTATTTTCCAATCTTTCCAGCTTATAACTTGAACAGTTCTGTCAGATTTAGAACAAGAACGATTAAAATATCTTTTCCATTTTTTTAAATTAATTTTTTCCTTATCAGTTGAAAAATATTTTTTCTCGAGCGAGCTTCCTCCCATGACATTTCTCTGGAATGTTGCTGGCAATTTCATTGGCTGATGCGGCAAAGCGCAGGTGACATTATAACCTCAATTGAATGACTTGGATTATTATTTTCGGATTCAATTTTGCATGCTGTAGAATAATCCTTTTTACGTTGCAATTATTTAATATTGTTTCGGATTAAAGTACTCTGTATTGTTTTCTACAGTTGAAATGTCATTACCATGAAGAAAAATAAGCAGGAAAATTAATAATGTGCATCTTTTGTTTTGTTTTCAGAACTTTTTCATGTCCTTGTGGGTGTTTTTTTTTTCCTTTTCATTTTGTTGAAGTCCCGATTCCACAGGCAACGGCGTGCGCATACTGCTAGTTTTATATGTTTATAAAATACAATTTTATATCAGCTATTATTTGTAAGATGAACCAATAAGCGCAATAAAATATGTTAGTATATTAATACATGCACATAAACACTGGATGCGCAAACCCTCAAACTGTCTATAATGATAGCCTGTCTATAAAATACATTTTCTTGGTCCCTACAATATTGCTATAGACAGGTTTTTACTGTATTCAATTACTTTTGTAACAGTTTTTCAAAGTGTGCATACGTTTGGGGACACATATCAAAGGATATATGATTTTTGAACAATATTTATAAGACTTCAATCTTGAACCTTTCAATGTGAAAATCTATATTATGATTTTCATAAAGACACACATAACAATCACGAAAAACGCAACAAGGAAATTGAGATACCAAATATCTTACATTCAATAGAAGGTGGCAAGTATAAACATCTCATTGTCAAGTCACTTCTCCAGCTAGCTAATCCTGATGCTTGTATTTTTTTAATATCATTGATAGATGATTCATTGATATGGTGATTAATGATCAAACTAGTAATACACATTTATAATTTTTGTATGGTAAAGAATTAAAATTCTTTCCTCAGTTGAAAACTTTTTATACCTTAAAAATAATAATGAAATATGTTCAATAGGAAAATATTCATATTAACAGCATAACTTTTAAATTTTCCTTGATAAAGCAAGCATTTAAATTTGTATCACTATTTAATTTGTCAATGACTAAAAATATTAAAAGCGTAAGTTATTAAATATATTTTTTTTGCAGTCACATATGGAATGTCTTTGTGAAGTTAAAATTATAGCAGCAAAATTTGCTTTACAAAGTTTAAATATATAATTAAATGTTTCAAATACATAACTAGTCAGAAATTTCAATTCATTTATTTATTTGTTGTAGTTGTCATTTTCAAGCTTTTATTGTGTCTTTATTTAGTGTTTTTATACATTTTTTTTTATTTTGTTGTTAAGAAGGTGAGATTTGTGTTTAAAAAATTAGACAAAACAAATCAGAATGCAATAACTTTATATTTTAGAGTTTCATATGCAACAAAATGGCCATATATACAAGATGGGGACTAGATACAACATTAACAATAAATAAACTTTGATAAAATAAACAGGTAAATGCATGAGGAGTAAAAAATGGATTTCATTTGGAAGAGTTTTCATTGATGTATAATTCATATAGAATACTTTAAAATAGAATTTTTTTTTTTTACTTTAATAATAATTAGCAAACTGCTGTCTAAAATCCAAAAGTCCATAATAATATGGGTACAGACAATGAATAACTAACAAAAAATTCCGGAATATTCTACCCATAAAACCTTTGAACATTGAGCAAAATTTATAAAAATAACACCATGTATTTAAAAGAATACAAATAATTTTTGACATTATTGACAAGCATTTTTTCAAAAAGTTTTACATAATGTTTACAAAAACCCCTTTAAGTACAAATGCAATGTAATACTTAACATACAGCTTATTTTGAATGCTAAGTTTTTTTTTATCTATAATTAAGCAAAATAACAAATTATTTTAACGTAAAAAATACGACAGAAAACAATAAAAATAGATTCATTGAAATAAAAATTATCGGCAAAAATTGAATACTTAATTTAAAAAGCATCTTTTATGCTCTGCAGTTGTCGAACTGCTAAATCTACAGGAAGATCAAAATCAAAATTTCCAAGTTTTTCAAGAGACTTTAATGCATCTTCAAATCCTGAAATATTGTAGAGAATAAAATTAAGAGGGTCTTATAATTTAAAATATACATTTTTTTATTCTTTAATTACAATGTTAATACATTTCTAAATCAAATAGTGCAGCATAATACAATAGTGACATAAGTTGGAAAAAATATTTTTATCATACACAATAACAAAAAAATGGAATATATTAAATTGGATAACTCTTAACACATTCACAGACAGCAAGCCTGTTATTTGCATTACTTGATTTTATGTTATTTGGTGGGACACTTAAGTTGTTTGAATAGCATTTCGTGTAAAAAAGTGCGTGGTGTACGATGCTTTGCATTTTAGCTTGTTGCGAACTTGGACGGGATATCACGCTTTGTCCCAGGAAGTTGAGTGGTGTATGCCATTTTGTCCATGGATGTATTAATAAGATAGAATAATACAAGATTATTTGAAACAACTGAACCTATTACAAATGGCTAGAACCTTCTTGTAAAAAACGATAAGAAGAAAAACAAAATGACACAGTACCGACAGAAGGAAGCTTCAAGTTTTGATTGCATACACAATAACTGTTCCACGAGGGACACCCATGTGGTAGTCCATTTTACTACCAGGTGAAGCATCCTCTATGCATACCTTCAGTTTGTTCATTGTTGCAAACAAAGGAAGCATTAAGATAGAGTCTATAACATATCTCAATGACATGAAGACCCAAGAAGTAATTTTAGGAGATTTACATAGCCACATGCAGAAAATGCATGTGTCTATCAAAAGAGAATCAGTGGCTGCCAATATGCTTCACAGTATCTGCAAGGCAGTTTGTAAGTCTAGACAATTTCACAACTGTTCTACGATTGAAATAGGATTGTTTAAAAACCTTTAAATTACATTCAACCATCAACTAAAGGCTTTAAACAATCCAATTTTAATTGTAAAACAGTCGTAAAATTGTCTAGACTTAGAATTCGTCATACTTACTTCATACATGCTCACCTATTAAAGGGCGAACCACCACCAATGTGCACTTTGTGTAACATAATTGTATCTATCAGACACATTTTGATGATCGCCTGAATTTCAATAATTTTAGAATAAAATATTTTAACAATCTGAATCCTCATTTGGTAGACTTATTGGAAGACATTCTGAGTATAAAATTATTTTATTTTGTTACCGATATGGGCTTTTCTAATCTTATTTTATTTAACACTACATGTTTGGACTTGTTAATGGCCTTTTCCTTTTCTGAGTTTGATTGAAATTTTAACAATACAAAAGAGACAAAGACTTTAAGGGAAAAACCTTGAATTTGGGTTTTGTACCATAAAACAACAATTCAACCAATCACAGTATCTGTTGTGAAATGGACTACTGCATGGATGTTGTCCGTGTAATTAAGGGAAGTCACATAGGGCAGTTGATTACATATGCAAATGAAGCTTTAAGCGTTCTTCAAATTTTTTCCTCGATCATTATTTACAAGAAAGTTATAGCCATTTATAATCAGTCCAATTGTTTAGAATAATGCATTATTTTAAAAAGTATCTATGGTTCAATGAAAGAAATTTAGATAAAACTATACATTTACATAAAGTAAAAAATTACCCGTCTTAACTGCATAACTCCACGGTTGATAATAACGTTCCAGCAATACTCTTGTTTTATATATGAGTTTCAGCCAGTGAACAAGATGCTTTTCACTAAAATAACAGGAAAAAGAATAATAATAATATGGTAAACTTTGAATCTGACAAAAAAACATTTCTGATATCACAATACTTACTTCAATGCAGTACAAATGAAAGCCTTGAAATGAGAATCTTGGGATCGTTTAAGAGGGGTATGAGTAGAAATAATATTGTCAATGGTGCTAAGAAGCATCTACAAACAAACAAAAACATAAATAAAAAAATCAAGTGCAAAAAGAGATTGAATATAACACTTTATAAAATGGACGGGTACAATTCCATTGAAAAAACTGATATTTGGATTTAAATAAATCATCTTTAATAGTTTAAAATATCACTTTATCAGACATGAAACAGGCGTGGAACAAAAAAAGCTGAACTTCATAAATAATGAATTGTGCCAAACATAAACATAGAGAGATAAAATAAGTATGATTAAATGAACAATAAATTGAATAAAATTATACAAAAAGTGCTCGAGATATTAAAAATATTGTAGAATTATTATATAAAAGAAAAAAAAAAAATGGATGAAAAATTAATTACGTAGAAAGTTTTGATAAAATAAAAACTGTGGTGCAAATTATCTCACTAAAAAAAATGGCCATGTAAAACTTTTTATATTTATACATTATTTTTAATTCTTTTGTTTTTTTATTTTTGAGCTAACAGTTCAAGCTTTCTTTTATGCTTCAACATGCTACTTTCCTCCATTTTCAAAATTCTTTTATTGCTCTCTTTCTCTGATGGGGGCTTTTTGTTTATTTTTTTTCTCCATTGCTATTTTCTTACTATCAAGTTCCTCCTGATAGCAGTTGCTTGATGACCTTATATTTTTGCTCATGTTATTATGAATAGCATCTTCAAATTTTTTTTTTTTCTAAAATACTCAACAGCAAACTGCTCTTTGCTCATCATTTTGAATTTAACACTCTGAATTGAAGAATATGTTCTAATATGCATTCTTCCAGATCTTTTATCTATCAGAACTGACATTATGTTGAATGTGCATATGGCAAGGAGTTTTTGTTTGCATGTTACTCGCTTCTTTTGCATGCCCCCCCCCCCCCAACAAATTAACAAAAATTTTAATGCAGACTTGCATCGATCCCAAGAATGATAAAATTTGATGCAAAAACGCTGAAATCCGATTGCTTTATTAAAAACACTGCTCAAGTGAAGGGTCATGGATTCTGTTAATTTTAGGGAAAAAAAGTATTGAGGACACTGCTTAACTGCATTTAAGTTGATTGTTTGTACATGCTTATTTAATCAACTTAAAGCACTTAAAAAATTAAATAATTGTATTTTCTAAAATAATAGCTGCATGTATTTCATGAGATGGGTCTTTCCTTTCATTTTTCATAAGAAACAATTGTATTTACGTATAATGCTTTTAAAATGATTAAAACTGGGGAGATGGAAAAATAAGACAAAAAAATCTGACATAAAAATTATGATTAATTTTAATATAAAATAAGATGAGTTAAATACTGAGAAAGAATTTCAACCTAATGATGAAACTAAACTTAAGCTTAAAAAAACTAAGATTGAAAATTATTTTAATAAAGAAAATCAAATAAAATAATTTACAAAATTATTGTTGAAGTCAATGCATAAAATGCAACAAATTTCAATTATATCAGTTTAAGAAGCTTTTTTCAGGAAATAAGATCAGGTGGAAAATAAATTGCTAAAAAAGGGCTGCCAATCAAAATATTATCAAATACGGTTCGAATAAAGGTTTTATTTGTATATACAAAAAATTAATAGTTCATCAAATGAAATTATAAACCAATTTGAAAAGGAACAAAACATTAATTTAACTATATAAAGTGAGTGAAAAGTCCCTCAGAAGTTGTGGTATATTTTATCAAGCATAGACAGATTAATCATCTGTAAATAGGAACTTGTATTAAAGGCAATATATTAAGAGAAAGTCACTAAAAATATATAATAACACCAGAGCAGGATATTTGATAAAGAAGAAAACAATACAGTGGGTGCCAATTTAATATGAATATTTTAAAATTTTCATATTTTTTTGAACATGTAAATATTAGGCTTGAACTCACATTTTACAGTGAAGATTTTGGTCATGAGAGCATTTAGGCAGTGATAGTAGCACGTACAGAAAAAAAATATAGGACATCCTTGAATAAAAAATATAGACATTAAAATTTTGATAAATCCATTTTACATTTACACATCAGCCTCTGCAGCAAGTGCAAACTAAAATTAACTTTATAGATGAGCAACAATTAGAGGAAGAGATAATAAATGATTTATCTTTAATAAATAATATGGTAAAAAATAATAAGCACTGAGACACTATAAGAATATGCATCAAGCGATTTATAAAAATAAACAACTATGAAACAAACTCAGAAACAATATTACAAAATCTCAAGATCTTTCAAAGTAACAAAAAAACTACTTGCCTATATTTATGATCAAATTTAAAATGAATATATATATATATATATATGTGTGTTTAAATAACTGAAAAGCAACTATTTTAATTTTTAAAAGAATGAAAAATCAGAGCTTATATGAAAAAGGCAATGAATAAATATGAGAGGTAGGCCATGAAAAGTATAAAAGTAATGATCTGCATCATAAAATGTAATCTTAAAAGCATTTAATACTATTGCAATATCAGATCAAGTTAATTGTGCAATTGTCCAAATTTGAACCGTAAAATTGATAGAATTTGAATGTAAAATTTTTCAAAAATCATAGTAATAAAAAAAGTTTTGAAAAGAGATGCGATACATGTTGTATAAGCAATACAGCTATAAATTGAAGCAATAATTAAAATTAAATATGTCGATATTACCATCTTATAAGATAACTAGAATTTTCAAAATTGTATTAATTATTATGTTAGACATTGAATTATTTTAGAAATTATTCAGGAGGTTTTAAGCTTCATTTGCCTGTACCATGCCTGTGCCGAGCCACATCTGCAAATGACTCCTTTCAAAGCAGCTTCAAGGCGCTTATTGCCTATAAGTTTTTAGTGAGAGAATCAACATTATTTTAAAGATCGTACCCATCCTGGTAGTCTTTTCGCATACATTCTGGAACTTTCTTTACATTGTCCACTTTCTTTCCTTCACTCATTTTCCAACAATTCAGCTTGTATTTAGAGTGTGCTTCTATAAAATGTATCATCTCCTCCTTCAATAACAGTCTCAATTAACATTTTCTTCTTAACACTGTTCTTAATAGTCTCAAACCAACAATGGTGGTCTGAGCATTCTCGCCCTATCACTCATCATCATCCTTTGTTGATAGAAAACTCCCTTCTACTGGTGTCAGTCCATGAGAAAGGCAAAGAGCAGCTTTTGACAATTTTAAAGATGATAATACCTCTTTTCCCTTATATTTATCATTTAAACATAAAACATTTCCAATATGCATCAATATTTTTCCACTGCAACACATCTTCACAAGTTGTTTTTCAACACTCCACTCCTCTTTTTTATTTCCCTCATCAGAAACATAATCTCGCACATTCATCAAGGATTTTACTATTTCTCCTGGTTACACAGCGTGACAGCATTTTGTTAAACGCCACCACGCCTAATGGTCTGTGTGATAGGTTCTTTATGCGAGCAACAGGCTGAAGCACCTGAATACTTTTAACAGTTGGTTTTAAGAGGCAGTTTTTTCATAAAAGGTAGGATGTAATGAGAAGTAAAAATTTTAATGCATCTAGTTTAAAAAAACATCGTTTGTAGCCTTTATAGAAGATAACAACTTGTTTGCTTCATGCCCAACATCAAGGTAATTTTAGATTTTCTTTTTTCCATAATACCTTTAAGGGTATTTCCAAAAGATCTTCATCTTTTTTTTTCTTGACAACTCTCCATAGAAATAAATCTAAAAAGCAGTTTTCTAACAATATTACTCATCTCATCAGTGAAGTAGATGGATCAAAGTTTTGTCACTTTAAGAAAGAAAAGTTATCAAATTTTGCCAACACTTACAAGAAAATGAAGGTAAGTAGGTGTGAGATGAGATTTTATGCCCCTTCTTATGCTTATACACTGCTCAGTCTATTAGATCACTCTTATTACCAACAAGATCTACGAGAAAATGTTGTTTTAAGGCTGATACATTTAAAATTCTTTTGACAGGAAGGCATAACTGACAGCCAACGGTTACTGACATACCTTTAAAGTATTGCATACAACTCTTCATCGAACACTGACTTGATATTATGAGATCTTTCCTGAGGGATATTTCTGAACCAAATATCAATATTCTAAAATAATAATGGATGCAAAGGCATCCAATTGTAATCCTCCCAAAGGCCATTGTGCAATAATATGTAAATTGATATTCCCTACATTCACTAACCTTCCTCAATTTCTCTAATTTTTAAACATGGTCAAAAAATTTGAATACGGCCTTGTTTACATTTGGCCCATCACTTCCAAGCATTAGTAGTTTTTAGGCAACCATTCTTTTCATGCAAGTCAGATTGCTGAGTCATCAGATGCTGTTGCATGAAATAACATTTCACTGCCACATAACTTAGTTGAATTGTATTAATCTTCACAGTTCCAAAATCGAACATGAATGTCCAGTTGTTTTTTTGTTGGATTCGTCAAAGTTTCATCAAACAAAAGCTGACAAAAGAGCAACTTGTCTAATGGATCTACATGCTTTTGCCAAAAGTATGGTCCATAAACCAAGAGAGAAATCTGATCATAGCTAATCTTTACGCCGATGAAAGTTTCATCCCTTTAGCTTCTTCACCTTTTGGGCATTCTCTCTGAATAGTTGAGAAATTTCATCAAAGATGAAAAGATATATTGTCTACTGCTGCTGCAGGATATATAAATTCCCAGTAGAAATTATTTTTTCTTTCTTTCATTAAAATTCCACTGATCATACTAGAAGAACTGGGTTGCTTTTATCAAGCATAGGCCTACAACGCCATATTTGTCGAGATATCATCTTCAATTTGATTTATAGATCAGTCGGTATCTCTGATAGATTTATGCGTTCTGCAAGGTTTGGCATGCTGAAGAGCTGTAATTTGCACACTATTACAGATGATTCATATCTCTTTGCAAAAGCTTACAAAAAACAATGAAAATTCACTCTTTCCTCTTGTATCAGACCACAAAACTGACTTCATTCTCTCGGAATCGGGTTAAAGATCAGCCATCATTGATATTTTTTTGCTTATATGGAAATAATAAATAAATAAAGTATATCAATTAAAAACAGTACTAAAAATGACTTGCAATTTGTATCCACGACGCCTTTCACAACGTAAATGCGTGAGAAGAAATTCGTAAATCCTAACCCTACGAACAAGGGCGACGTCGTTTAAAAAATTGAAAACAACAATAAAGAATGAAGATTGCATTAAGACGAATCAGAGCAAGCAAATTCTAGCAATGCACTGTAAACTGGAAAACAAATGGCGATGCAGCCGGATCATCTCTAGCCACTTGCGCCAGTTAACAAAGACTGTTGGCGAATTCAAAAGAGCAAGCAGAGACGAATATGCGCAACCATAAAGAGGGGAGAGAAGAGAAAGGGGAAATCATGATTCATCCAGGCCGCGGTTTGAGCTGGAAAAAAAAAGGTTCGCCTTATCAATGGATTGAGGGGAATGTGGGAAAAAATATAGACAATTAACTCTTTTTCAATTATAGGACAAAATAGACATTTTTCTGATTTTTTCTAAAATATAGGAATTTATAGGACGGCTATGGTCACTGATTTAGGGGACCCACCAAAAAAGAGATGTGAAGACAAAAAAAACAGACTCGTCCCGCTTCAAAGAAAGCTGATAGCATGATGAAATCTCATCAATGGTTATGTTTGATCTGCATAATATTCACACAAACCAGAATTTTTCATATGTTTTTTGCAGTTCTCCTAATAAATTGTACAAAAAGTTACAGAATATTTGACAATATATAAAAGAAGCATTGCATTAGAATTTGAATTAAAATTTGTATATTACAGGGAAATACAAGTATTTGTAGTAAATCATTGTTTACTGTTCATGCTAAATGTAGCTTAATTTTTTTTTTTTTTTCATAACCAGAGCCAGATATTATATAGGGCAACTTATAGGCAATATTCCAGTTCAATACCATTAGTATTCAGAAAGATATCGCATTGCAACTTTGGTGAATTGGTACACTCCAAGAGTGGTCGATGAGGGTTCTGCACAAACTGATATATTTTTAAGCATGAAAACTCTCAATAATATAATTGTCAAAACGCACTCTTAAATTATGTATTTTAACTTATAAGTATGCATGAGTATTCAGGATATTCAACCTTCGCATAAAATTCATTACTGTTCAGATTCAAGCTATATCTGATATTGGAACATTTACATAAGCTGCTATATATATCTGGCTCTTGAAGTTGTGAAAAAAAATTACTGCCATATTTCGTTACTAATACGCGTAGTAAAAAAAAGTATTTACTACAAAAGTTCTATATTTCCCGTGACGATCAAATTTTAAATTCAAATTGTAATGCAATGCTTCTTTTACATATTCTCAAGTATCTGTAGGTTTTGTACACTTAGTGGGAAACTTGCATGTTATAAGCAAAAAACGAGGAAAATATTTTGGGATTTTTAAGAAAAACCTTATGTCTTCCTTGAATATTTAGTTTTGAAAAATTTAGGAAATTGTATGTAAATATTAAGTGCAGATCAAACATAACCTTGATGGTTTTATCACATTATCAGTTTCTTCTTTGAATGGGATGAATCAGTATTTTTTTGTCTCTTAATCACCTTTAATGCCCTAAATGCTCTCGAGACCAAATTACTGTAAAATGCGAAGTTCAAGCCTTAATATTTACATGTTTGAAATTCCAAAAAAAATCCATACAGATTTTGGCAGATATTCGGTAAAATGAAAATTTATGTCCACATTAAATTGGCAACTCACTGTACAATCTTACAAGAGAATAGCAACACAGATTACAGAATTTGAAACAATGATTGGTAATGCAGCCAAGCTTGTATTTGTAAATACATGAGATTGTTAAACAATATCCCATGATGCCAGCCAAAATGTTGCTACATATTAAAAAAAGTTATTATATACACATCACCGCTGAAGTATTGCTTTTCTCAGTGTTTCCCAAAAGTCCAAAGGTGCCAGTTATGTACACATTTACTACAATGTTTGTAAAATGTAGACTTAACTATGAACAGACCATAAGAAATTCAGCTTGAAAGGTGGTCTGCAAAAAACCACAGGGAAGAATAATTAACTATTCCACATATTTGACATGTTGTATGTGATGTATGGGTGTAAACACTTTCATGTAGTATACACATAACAATGGATTGTGAAATGCCAAGGTTATATAAGCAATACGAACTGAACGAAGCTATTAACAGA
>BGPR01001171.1:207189-298541 GCA_013235015.1 Araneus ventricosus | reverse complement strand
AAAGAATGATCTGTCGACGCGAAACAAGGGGTTATGACATCGTGGTTCCGACAAATGCATGCATGTTGGGAAAATACGTCACGCCTTGATTACGAGAGAAAGTCATGTAGAAATTTTTTAACATTTCAGAAAAAAATTAATTAAAATTCAACCAACTTTTAAATTTTAACCATTCTTGTTCTAAATCACGTTGAAACGTTATGTTTATTATTTCAACAAATTTCAAATTGATAACAAAATTATAACGGCGGATAAAAGAAATTGAAACTCCAAACAAAGTTTCTTAGGCTTAACCGACTATTTTTTAAAAAATTTCTCAAAATTCAGTAAATTACGTTAGAAATTCAAAACTAAATTCATTAGAACGGAAAGCGCGTGCTCTTTCCTATGGTGAATCGAGTCTTTTCGTACAATTATTCAAAACCATTCTATTGAGAAATTAGCGTGAAAAATCAACCAAAACAACACAAAAGATTAAATAAAAAAAATTCTAGATTAAATTTTAAAATTCCGGCTTCGAGGTGCATTGAGTCACCATTAAGACTACCTGTGTGCCAAATTTCAAGGCTGTAAGTGCGATAGATTCGTCTGGGCATCGCATACACGCATGCACACTCACACAAACATTGCCTTTTATAAGTATAAAATAGCAGTACGCGCACGGCGTTGCGCATGGAATCAAGACTTCAACAAAATGAAAAAAAAAAAAAAAGAAAAGAAAAGAAAATCGCCCACAATGACATGAAAAAGTTCTGAAAACAAAACAAAAGATACACATTATTGATTTTCTCGTTTATTTTTCTTCGCGCTAATGACATTTCAATAGTAGGAAAACAATACAGAGTACGTTAATCCGAAACAATATTAAAAAAATTGCAACTTGAAAATGATTATTATGCAGCTAGCAAAATATGCGAGACATAAACACGTTAAGACACTGCCGAAAATAATAATCGAAGTCATTCAGTTGAAGGTTATGATGTATCCTGCGCTCTGCACCGTCTTCCAATGAAATTGCAACAATGCATGTTGGAAAGTCTCCGGAGGAACTTCCGCAGGAGTATGCTCGCTAGTTAAAAATATCTTTCAACTAACCAGGAAAAAATTATTTAAAAAAAAAAAAAAAACGGGAAAAGATATTTTAACCGTTCTTGTTTTAAATCCGACAGAACCATTCCAGTTATAAGCTGAAAAAAAAATTGAAAATAATAGTGTTATTAGAACGTTGGATGCAGCAAATTTAAAAACAAAAATTAAATTTCGATGGCAAAACTGACTATTTTTAAAAAATTTCTCAAAATTCAGTATATTACGTTAGAAGTTTAAAACAAACTTCATTAGAACGAAAATTGTTTGTTCTATCCGATGGTACATTTTTCAACGATCATTAGAAAAGATACTACAGCCGTAAACGTGCCAAAAATGGCCCAAAACAACACAAAACGTTAAATAAAAAATTTTCTAGATTGAATTTTAAAATTCCGGGTTCGAGGTGCATTGAGTCACCTTTACGATTACCTGTGTGCCAAATTTCATGGCTGTGAGTGCGATAGATTCGTCTGGACATCGCGCGCGCACGCACGCACGCACGCACGCAAACATTCCCTTTTATAAGTATAGATTAAAATTGTAATATTGTTTTGACCGCATGGCGCTCGGGCATCTATACCCCTTTGCTCCCTGGTTGCCATGCCACTGCATGGTAAAAATAATTGCGAACGTTAACTAGCATTTAACTTTACGTTGTCTTATTCTGTGTTACTATGTCGTGTCTTTCTTGATCCTAATAATGACATTAGCGCAGCGCATTCAACTTGTAACACGTGAGCATGAGTTAAGTTTAACCCTTAAAGGCCCAGTGCTGTCTTTAAGCAGAATACCCAAATTATGTCTTCTAAAATCTTGAGAATTAGGGGTCTATTCTGGTACCCCCGGTTGGGTTGGGAGACGTCACTTTTCCCGGTCGTTAACAACGGAAAAAGTGACGTCCCCCCACCCCAACCGGGGGTGAAATAAACTACCGAAGATAAACTAAATCTAATTCTAAGGGTGCTAGGAACGACACTGACACTTATAAAAACCACGCAGTTGAATTTAAAAATGACATTTAATAAAAAACATCTACAAATAACTATGGCCGTCAAATCGACTTGAAAACGAACTACATTCCTTCAAGCCTACTCAAAACAATACAAATCCGATGCTCCAAAACTATAGTTCGAGATTAATTCTCATACGGCGGAGAGCGCCCTCTTGTGATGAGGCAGACCAGAGGATTAAACTCGAATAAATATTTTCCACAGGGGGTACCAGAATAGACCCCTTAGACTGAAGCTCTAATGCCTGTTGTTGCCAGTGGGATACATATTGAAAATTTTATTAAATCGATTTACAACATACAGATGGCAGCCTGAGTGCTGAGGAGAAAATGAAAATAAATTGATGCTTTTTACTTGAGGCTGCCTTGTTTGTAAGTTTGAGAATACCATATTTTATTCTACAATGTTGAAGGAAAAACCTTATCCGTATTATGGAATTTTGTCGAGGAGGTTTTGTTCTGAAATAAAGCTCAGTGTTGCGAGTTGGTAACAAACTTTTTTTTTTTAGCCATAAAGCACACTTGAAACAAAACAGGATTTTTTAAAAGTATTATTCCCATGTTTTATACAAGAAATGAAAGCCAAAATACATTTTAAAATCAATTTTTAAAAAATCGGGCTTTTAAGGATTAATTATACTAACGTTCTGTTTTGAAGAATTGATAATGGAAGGCTACTCAATTAAAATAATTAAATGAAGTACCTTTGAGAAAACTCAAGAATGCATCATTTGAATTTAAAATTTAACAAAAGATGTCACAGATCTCAAGTTTTCGCGTAATAAAGCAAACGTTTTCTAAGCAATTACCTGTTTTAAATAGGTAAGTTTCATTTCTTCCTAAAGACTGTCTACAATAACAGGGTAGAATACGTGAATTGGGACACTTGAACATTTTGAATGTACAGTGATGGAGAAGTAATTATAATGAAAAACAAGCAGCAGAATTTTTTTTGTAGTGTATTTTTCTTCAGAATAGTGGAACGTACAGTTTATGAAATACACTTTAAATTAGGAAAAAGCAGCTTTAAAAATATGTGTCATCGGTGTAATTAATGAAACCGGTTGCCAAGACTCAGCAAGAATATTTTTTGATTCTGAAATTCACACAATGCATGGATTCAAGTACGACATCTTATGCACTGTACGACATCTTTTTCTCCGTTTGCTTCCTCACAAACAATACATATCGTTAATTTTTGACCCAAAAATTGATGGTTTTAGTATTCTTTTTGCTTTGACTTGCTCTAATTCCAATTTATGAGGACTACTCTTGGTGATAACCGTTTTCTCAGCTATTCCTGTAGTTTAAGATAATAACCCCAACGATTTAAATGGCCCAAATCTTTGTGGTCCAATCTACGCAACTTTTGGACAACAAGAAACAAAAATTCGACGGAAGGCTGTCTCTGCGAAATGGCCGCTGGGATTGTGGGGCGTAGACTTACTGACCTTATTCAACTGTGACTAAAGTTGTTCGATGTGACTTTGACCTATGCTTTATGACCTTTCTCTGTTAAACGAAACTAAAACCAACTCAACTCAATTAAATCGATGGCAAGGACAGCTCAATTAAATCAACAATTGTTAAGAATAATTAATTAAGGACAGTTAATTAATCGATTACTCAACTGTGACTAAAGTAGCTCTATGTGACTTTCACCTATGCTCTTTGACTTTTCCCTTCTAAATGAATTAAATATTAATCTGTTAAAATCCAGTTAATATACCGCTCACAACCTATCGAGAAAGCATCGATCGCTGTGACGTCATCAAAATTCTTCGTGATTTTCTTCGCAACTCGACTGTGACTAAACCATAATTACAAATTCTAAAATTATTTTTGTATTCTTCAATGTCTACCTTTTTCTGTTAAATTAAACTAAGACCAACTCTCTATGTTATTTGGTTGCGGAGCTATAATAAGCGTTTAACTTTACCACGAAATTCGACGTAATTCAGCAATTCTTGAGTAATATTTCGCGTGAGCGTAAGATCGATGAATGAATTGCCAAATGTACTTGGATAGTTTGTAGAAACCATATCGAGATTAAAATGTTTAAGAATTTGGAAAATCCAGTTAATATACCGAACACAACAGACTGCAGCAAGCGACAGAGGCTGCCAGACAGTTAGGTATGTTAGATAAATTAATTTTTGTTCTGACTATACTTAAATTAATATACATTAAAATAGTCTGCGTGCGCGCGTATCGGTCGCTGTGACGTCATCAAACTTTTTAGTGATTTTCACCAACTTTGAAGCTCCACTGTGACTAAACCGTAATTCCAAATTCTTTTTGCAATCTTCAGTGTCAACCTTTCTCTGTTAAATGAAACTAAAACCAACTCTCTATATTATTTCGTTGCGGAGCAATAAGCGTTTAAAAATACCACGAAAAGCGTCATAATTTTTTCCTTTCCTGACACACCATTATGGAGAGACATAAGTCTACGTCAAAATTCTCCTAACCTTACATTTACACAATTTTAAGAAAATTATTATAGTAAAGTGTAGCCAAGCATATTTCCTGTCTAAGATATAATAACATATTTTTCCACTTAATTTAAAACAGCGTAAGGGCTGCTTGTCTTTGGATAAAATAATTAATTGACGATACTAAATCTAAACCCTTATTCTCTGACTGTAACCAAGTGGCGCTTTCTCTTAAAAAGTATTGCATACACTCCGTTTACATCATTACAGCATAGTTTTCCTACTTTAAGGCCCAAATATTTAATAGAATTGAAATTATGATGACGATTCAATCTAGGCGCCGCAGAGACTTGAAATTTGCATAACTTAAAGGAAATGAACTTCAGTTGTATCCCATGAAATTTCATACTAATCTGTAGAATATTTCGTGATTTGTATTAATTTAATTCCTTTCCATTGTTCTCTATGGAGGAAACTGTTGTAATCTACGCAAAAGTTAATAATAATTGCATAAAACAATCTGGGAAATTTTACCAAATGAAGGATATAGTCTAAAAATAAGATTTGTAAAACTTTACTAAAGCCCGATAGGTATTTTTTTTTAACATTCCAAATATCTGCCTAGTAAACTATACTCAAAACATTTTAATAACTAACTTTTAAGCTTTATTGATAAGGACAACGCTTTTCATCGTGTGAATTATGTTTTATATTATTTGTGGTAAGTTTTCCTAATTTTTCCGACCTTGTAGCTGAAGACAGTGCTTGAGAGGTTGTCACTGAAGCAACCTGTCTTTAAAATTCCAAATCGCGTTCTGTACTGTTCCAAAACTTGTGCATTTGGTGTGTTTATGTAAACTACTAAAATCAGAAATAAATATTGAAATTGATTAAGATACTGTTGAGACTGTGTTTACTTCTTAAAAGGTTCCAATTTATTTTAGATTGAGTACTAGGCCCATTTAAGTTCGATGATTTTTTAATAAAATTATTATTGTCCACTGATTTTTTATTAAATCACATTTGGGTCGGTCAAGTCAGTTTAGTCTTCCAGCAAGCTTTTTTCCGACTCGATATTTATTTTTGTGTCATTGAAAGAAAAAGTGAAAATTCTTTACTGACACAGATGATATTAAAAAATGAATGAAAGTGTCGGAGCTAATTTTTAGAAATTTTAAATGAAGATAGAGTACAGAAATGATTCAAGGCAGTCTCAAGGTGAGCAAATTTTTAAAATTCACTTTAAATTTGAAAATTTAATAAAAAAAAAGAACGCTTAAAATATAGGATCAAAAATATGGAAAATATTAAAATAACCTGCAAAAAATGGTGTCAATTACCTGGCCAGGATTCAGATATCATTAAAAAATCTAAAATCAGGCAAATACAGAGCAATGTAAGACTTTACAGAACGAAATCCGAAGGCTCACTGAAACGAAATCCAAATGTTCCAAACATATTCCCCAACTTTGGGGATCGGGACTTATCGGATTACGTGAACCCTCCGAAGACTGTGCGACAAAATAATTTAGGGCTTTCGGGATTCCAAACTGTTCTATATCGACCCCCAAAGAAAATAAATCCATTTGCCGACCTCGAAATTTCGATTTTTGTCGCGCTACAAACCGAAACTGGATCACTGGTCGCCGGTCCAAATTCGGCGCCTCTTCCCTATATCACATGTTACTGTATAACAACGTTCGAGCCGAAAATTCGGTCAGTCAACACTATTCCAATGGTTTACAGAATTCACATTTTCCACTTTCAAGAAATTCATATGTGCAATGCATGCTAATCGTCAATGCGTTGAACACCAATTTAGTATTCATTGCCGAGACATTGTTGTTCGTGTGTTTTGCTAAGATCCAAAGCGAAAGAATACTGCAGTATGTTAAAAAAACAAATGAAATAAAAGATTAATGCATCTTATTTACTGAATCGATAAATTTTCAAAATAAAACTCCAAGATTTTTTTACCAGTGCGCTCTAAATATAACCAAACAAAATGGGAAGAACAAAATCAAATTGGGCAATTTAAACAGAAAACATTTCCACAAAAGTATTTATCATATGTATTTGTGATAAACATGAAAACCGAGAAGATCAAGTTTTTCAAATAAAAATGTCATTGAATCTTTCAGAACTGTTGCATTATTAGGGCCAGCATAAGCTTTAATATTAATAATGAGAAAATAAAACATTTTAACAACCTAGAGAGAATATTCGGGGTTATTCTGGAGTATAAGATAACTCTGAATACATACTCAATACCCATGTTTGAAAAAAAAATGAATTTTAACTATTTAAATTATTAATTTCGAAGCTACTGATCAATGAAGTGTTGGCACAAATACTCAAAAGATGAAATATTAAGAATGAAAATTTTGAAAAGAATTTTCGAAAATTTTCAAATAGCCATACCACAATAAAAGGTTTAACTCAATAAGTCAAATAATGTCAACAACAATGACGGCAAAAAACATAAAAAGCAACAGCAGAAAGCTTAAATTCAAATTATTATTTATGATTAATTTTCGAAAAAAGTGTAAGATTGTAAAATAAAACACATGCACATGTTTCTTTATATAATACATTTTATACATAAAGTCTGTACAATATTTTCCATAACTAACATTTTACAGTAGCTTTTACTAAACAATGAAATGCATAATTAATAAATGCACTATATATGATGAAAAACATCACTGTATTTCAGATCAGCTGCTATATAATACTAAATATAATTCACCAATACATCACATTAATGTCAAATTTTCAAAAAAAAGGAATGTTTTTATTTAATTTCCATAAAAGTGAACTAAAACAATAATATAAAATTTTTAATCCGAAAAAAACACTAATAGAAATAAAATTTAATGGAATGGAAAGAAAAATCTATTCAAACAATAATTAAAATAAAAACACTGAGAAGACATTAAAATGTGATGTAATTCCAAACACAATATTTAAAGTTATTGTTAAAATAAACAGTTTAACACATTAAAAACAACATTCTTTGGGAGAACAAAAAGGTTAAAATCAAATTATTCTATTTTTTTAAAAATATTTTCTTAAAATTTTTTCTAACCAGTTATGTTGTTGGGCTTATTTAATAGCAAGAAGTAAATAGTTACTAAATTATTTGCTCTTTTCAAGTTTTAAGTAGTCATTTAAAGACTGCTAATATATATATATGAAAAAAAAAATCAATTTAAAAAATGAACGAATAAAATAATTAAGGAAAAAAAGTTTATTGTGATACATAAAAAAAAGCTTTTCCTAAAATTTTATCCTTATCAAAGTAACCTATTTTGCAAAGTATTTTAGATGAATTCAAAATCTAAATGTGACACACAAAAACTTAATATGATTTCAATGAGATTACATTTAAATAATAATAAAGACTAAAATACAGAAAAAAAGTAAAATTTGGTTGTTAAACAATTAAGAGCGAATTTGGCACAAGGTCAGTTTAACTCAAAAAGGTAATATAATTTTAAACAGGATTTATCGGCGGGAGAAATGAGCATAATTTCTACTTAATAGATCATCCCATGAGGTTCAAATTTAAATTTTGTTTTGAACGCTTGATATCAGTTTTATTTATTTTGGAACACTTGGTGGTTTTAATGAAGGAACAGCCAAATATAACATACAATATCAAAATACAAACACTCTAAAATTTAAGCAATATAATTTCAGTTCTACAGATATAAATAAGGTGCATCTTTTAATAAATTTTTGGGTGTTTCATCTAATAAAAATACTTATAAAAACTATCAAGTTTTTGAAGGCTGATTATTGATATAACAGACAGCAAACAAATATTTGAAATATGAGCAAGACTCTTTAAAATATCAAATTTAGTGATATCTAAAGGAAACTTTCTTGAAATATATCGAATTTCAGAGTTATCACTATGTCAAAACAGAGTAAATAATCAGATCCCTTGAAGCAAGTATAAACACAATTTAATAACTGAATATTTCTATTCAGGATGAATATACAATTCAAAATCCACCTGTGGTAAATTTCAATTGAATATATATATATATAAGTAAATGCAAAACATATGCTTTTTTAAATACTTATAAAATTAAAAGCACAATTGAATAATAAAACTTCACTTAGCATTTCAAGTAACCAAGTAACTATCTCAATGTTAGAAGGAAAAACTGTGGTACAATAGACAAAAATCACTGCACACTAAACTTAACAAAAATAAGATATTTAACAGTAACAAATTCCTATTAAAGCATAAGAATTGTTTAGGAGGTATTTTAAAATTGACCCATTACATGTACTTCAAAATAATAACAATCTGCCACACTTAATTTGAAGACTACGTTATCACTTAAAAAACATCCACATTTTCATAAGACACGAATCCAACCCACATATATTTATATAATATACTATGAGAATGCACAACTATAAATGGCACGGTAAAGGAGTAACAATGAATATCCACATATCTGTCTATTTAATGTCAATATATAAAGCAATCATTCGGATACACAATATATAAACATTTATAATTAACTAACATATTCTACATATTTAATCTACATACACAGCACATTGAATACCATGTTCAATTTATAAACAGAAGACAAAGTTCACTGACACAAATGAAAGCAACCATGCTAGGCAATATTTACAAGCAGATTACACTAATAAACAGAAAGAAATCATATACATACAAGGATGGATCCAAAAAAGGTTACAAGGGTAAAAAAATTATTAATGAGCATTAGACAGAAAATACAAAAGAGAATAATTAAGAGGAATACTTGCCAATCACTTTTCCACAAAATTATCAAATCTATTCAGGATTTATCAGAACGCAGGACCAACTTGTTTAACCCGGCTTGGTAGAAATCACGTCCCTGCCCATTGAGCCAGTTCACAGCACCTGTTTTCACATCACTGTCTGAAGAGAACCTTGCTCCAGATAAGCATTCCTTCAACTCCGGAAAAAGGAAATAATCATTGGGCCATCGTGAAGCCATCCGACACAAACGCCCTGGCATGTTGAGTGATGGTGTCATCCTCCTGCATGACAATATCCGTACTGCTCGCAAAACTTAAGAATTGCTACAAAAGTTCAAGTGGGAAGTCTAGAGCCACCCCCTTACAGTCCAGATTCGGCACCCAATATGGGTTCTAAACACTTATTTGGAACAAGGTTATCTTCAAATAATGATGTGAAAACAGATGCCGAGAACTGGCTCAATGGGCAGGGATGCGATTTCTACCGAGTCAGGTTAAACAAGTTGGTCCTGCATTCAGACAAATGCCTAAATAGATTTGGTGATTATGTGGAAAAGTGATAGGCAAGTATGCCTCTTAATTTCCGTTTGTATTTTCCGTCCTATTGTCAATAAATAACTTATTATCACCCTTGTAACTCTTTTTGTTTGCATCATCACTTGATATACCATTAATCTACAACACAAAAAAGCTCAAGTACGAAGGTAATATACAATATATTTGAGCAATAATAATATGAGAAATCTCATTTGCAATAAAAAAATAATTGCATTAAAACTGTTTGCAGAGGTGAAACTCAACAAATTACTTTTCTTCAACAAAACAAAAAAGTCAAATAGAGATTCAAATAAATTTCATTAAATAGGCATTCAAAAATTTCAAAAGTGCAAATAAATTACGATTTTTTTTATCTAGATCTACTATATACAGAGAATAGTTCTATTTTTCACTATTTGTAAGAAACTGTGGAACAGTTTTTAGTTTTTCACTATTTGTAGGAAATCATGGGACAGTTTTTAGTCATGAAAGAGTAGGACTCTACACATCCTCGCAAAAAGTGTTTCTTGTGTTTAGAAAACTACACATTTTTTTCATCCAAAAAATTCCATTTTATATGTGACATCACACATTCACTTTTCAAGTTTATAATTCTGAATAAAAATACTCTAAAAAATCTGTTTTTGTTTTTATCAACCAGCTCTAAATTTTCAGGAATCTTCATTTAAGAGAATAAGAGTAGAAATATCATGATCCTAAATATATACAACCACTAAGGAACAAGTTTAGAAGTGAGCAAGTTTAATATTTTTTTTTCTAATCTAAGTACTGAGTTGAATTTATGAGCAATTGAAGAAAATTAAATTTTTGCCTACTGATAATTCCTTCAAATGTTGCCTACCGATAGGCAACGTTTGAAGGAAAGTACAAGGCATCTGTTTCAAACAAAACAAACCAATTAATTTTGTAAATCTTTTACCTTAGATGAAACAAAAGAAATACAAGAGCGATTTTTTATAAAGTAAAAAAAAATAAAGGCAGTAAATGGAGTACAACACAAAACTAATCATAAATACATTATAATTACAAATGGATTATTTATTCTAAAGACAAGTTTTGAAATAGCATTTAAAAATCATTCCATGTTTTACTAATAAGTCATTAGACTGTCTTACTAATAACACTAGATTTTCTGCTCCCTGTAAAATGATCAAAATTATGACTTTTCGATAATTATGACATATATTGATAATTTTTATATGTTAGGCTTCAGTTGGAAGGGGAAAAAAGAAAAATCACATAAAAATAGTATCACAGCACTTTTTTTTCAGTAAAAATAAATTCTTCTCACAAAATTCAAATAACTGTGAAGAATAAAAACCTCACAATGAAATTTTATATACAAATAAACAAAAATAATAAATCATTTAGAGATTTTACCAAAATTCAGTCAGAAATACCAAGCAAAATATGCAATAAAAACATCAAGATATTTACCACTTGATTTGGAATTTCAGGTAATGTGATAACTATGTCCAAATTACAGATATATGCTGCATTTCATCCTTAATTAATAATAAACCTTCATTCAAGTGAAGAACTACATTCTATAGAATTTTTTGAACGAAAAGATAATTAGTAAAATAGAATTGCAGGAATAAAAGTTAGAGTTCTTACAAAAATAAGTTCATAAAATTCTATCTTAAATAAACTCTTAAAAAATAAAATAATCTAAGTTCCCATCCCAAAACATGAACAAAAAATGCAGAAATGATATGCAAGATGCCCAAGTATTATTGGATCCAATAGTGAATTATGTAAAAAAAGAACTATATGCAATGATTATTTTTCTATGTCAAATACCACTAGTACATATAGTTACCAAATATTTGTTTAAACTAAATAGCTACTCCCAAAATCCAATAGCAATATAACACAGCTCTGGTTAATTACAAAACTCCACATATGCTTGCTAATATGCAAGGTGGTTATAAAGTATTGGACCCATTTCTAAAATTAATAAAAATAATAATAAAAAAATCTAATAATGTTACAACTGTATATTTTTTTAATGAGAGAGGAAATAAAAAAGTTTTTTTTTTCAGATAAGTGGCGTATCATTAGTTAATAGTTTCACAGCTAATGGCTCTCAAAAATGGGAGATGTCCAACAATTTACGACCACTGTAACGACGCATTACATATCTGAAAAAAAGATTTAAAATGAGCTCTCATTAGAAAAAAACCGTACTTGTAGCATTATTAGTTATGCCATAGACAGACTAAGAGCAACCAAAAGGTGTTGCATTGGAATTTAATAATTTTTTAAAATAGATTATAAGTTAGAATGGGTATTTTATTTCTATCCTTACAACATATTTTTTCACATAATTTTATAATGCGTCTAATAATACTCAGGCTCTCTGCGCTTTGCAAAAAATTCTTATTTTTAGAGAAGTAAATTAAACAAGATATACTTGAAAAATAAATCTTATTCAAATGACAAAATTTTAGAGGAAAATTTCATTTAAAGAAAGTTGCAATGACAAATAAGTTCATTCATGGACTTCTAATGCACCAATATGTATGAGAATGAAAAAGTATATATGCATAATTCAAAATATTCTCATTTCATGCACTAATTTTAATACCATGTTTCAATTTTATTTTTAAAACTAACTTATATATATTTACCAAATGAAGTGAATTTCAAATAAAGAAGAAAAATATGTCAGGGAAAAGAAAAAAAAAAATGCATCAACTCATTTCTATAAAATGCATTTTGAAGAAATTAAAAATACTAAAAATGAAAAGAAAAAGATATGGTGCTCAGTTTAAAATGACTTTTAGACTGAAAGTTCAGTTTCAGTCTCATAATATTAAGAGTCTGATTAATTCTTTTATAAGCATTAGTAAATATTGAATTTTCGAAAGTTAAGACTGTGAAACTAACTCCTAATTTTATGTTTTATTCATTTTAGCAACCCAATAACAAAGAGTGGAAACAATAACAAATCACCAAAAGATTTGGCAAGGAGCTGGTATTATAATCATATATACCTAAACAGGCACATGTTTGCCTTGCATGTAGAATTTCATATAATTCATCAAAAGCTAATTAATTTTTTATACACTAATAAATAATTGTAAACAGGGAAGGAAAAGTAGATAATTTATTTGCTTCATGCATCAAAAAGCATATAAACCAATGGGAACACAAGATAATCAGGCAGTGAATTTGTTTTTCTGAGAAAGATCTAATATGATATACTAAGTAAATAATAACAATCTAACAAAATGAAATAATCACATTTATATTTCAGATAAATCAGACTCATGTTTAAATACATACATACAAGGCCATCCTACCAGATTGGTAATAATATATATACAAAGACTAGTAAATTATCAATGGCAAATTAAAACCCTTCAATTTTATAGAACTGTTAAGTCAACAAATGCAACAAAATACATAATGTGCCCATGAAATAAAAAATATCAAGACCCTGATGAGACAGTAAAATAACTGTAACAAACTGTAACAAAATTACATTCTATAAGACCAACTATGAAACTCTACTAATGAACATTTAATTGCAATAAAGATACTTAATAATATACAAGGTCAGGTAATAAGTTATGAACTTAAATAATGATTAATTGTTTACTTTTTACTAAAAAAAACAACCATGCTATCACTCTTTGAACAATGAATATATAACTTAAATGATGCAATATTTACCATAAATTTTCTCTTTCTAGAAAGAACAACACCTCAAAAAGTTAATTTTAATGATGTAACTCCAAGTTTTTTTGACACTTTTTCCATATGCATTTAATATACTCTCAGAAGGGAAGGAAACACATTTTTTGGCATTATTATTCCTTCGAATTTTGATTAGATTTTTTTTAAAAAAATTGAATGCATCCTAGGAGTTTTTAGATACAGAGAAATGAATTATCACACAGATCTTACGAATTCAAAAATTTTGAAAATTACACATATAAATAGTAATAAATTTGAGCAGTAAAAAAAGTACAACTTCATTAATAGCATGAAGTAATAGACCATATACAGAACACAATATTCAATCATTCTTTCTTCAAAAACTTGAATAAAATAATGCATATATTTATTACAGTTGTCATTTTTTAATTATAACACTTTATTAGCACATGCTTATTCTTTTTTTTTTATTAGTAATACATTTGCAAAAAATTTGATTAACTTTTTTATTTATATAATTAATCATAACAACATGACTTCCTACCTAAAGCACAAAAGAAAATTTTCTGAAACAACAGTATTGAAGCTGTCTTGTAAAACATAGTTCAATTAAATTCAGTGGCTTTATATTTCAGTGTCATAGGCACATCAGTACAATACATAAAACTATTTTAATAATTAAAATCTAATTTAAACTATTCATAAGTTATAAAAATATCTTTAATAAATAGTATAAATGGAATGGAAGTAAAATTTGACTTCAAAAACAGTCAGTTGGAAAGAAAGAAAGACAGAAAAAATGATCAGAATACATTAAAAAAACTTTTTTTCAGTCTATGATCAAGGGATTTAAATTTCACTAATGTATACATTAAATTTCTTCTGCTTGTTTTACTTTTAATCAAGTTCATTTTGTAATCTTCCACTCTTATGCTTTAAAATAAGATATAAAAGCAGCAAGAGGATATAATTGGACATTTTTTCCTACATTTGAATACTAATCACAATTCTATAAAGTCAAAATACCAAGTCTTGCCAGTGACACATCTCTGCGTTTTTTAATAACTTCCCAATATATTTCATGAACTGAAAGACAAAAACAAAAATTATATTCAACACTAAAAGTACAATGTAATACATACTAAAAATAACACTTGATGCATAAATAAAGTAATAATAAAACTTAAAAAAACTTACACAAAAATTAATTTTTTTAAAAAATTTATAAACCAGATTTACTCCAGATAAATGTCATTTCTACGCAAGATTAGTTTCATTTATTCACTCACCATGATGACTAAATTTTTAGAATATCAATTTTGGATTTTCACTGATAACAAAGTAGAGTGTTAAATATTTTCTACTTATAACATAAAAATTAAGGTTTACACAGAAATACAGTAATAAGGAGTTAAAATTCACACTTCTAAGTTACTAATTATTACTTCTAGATAACTATTTTAAAGAGGAAAATTGAATGTCTAGATAAAGATTTTTGTACATGGAGGCATATATGAAATAGAATTAAAGCCTCATGTTAAGAAATAAGTTGGCCTTAACTTGACTTCTTGAAAACTTAAGTTACTAAAACATTATTTGAAATGTGAGAGGATTCAAGTTCTGGTATTTATGAAGACTAAGACAGATTTATGCTCTAAACATTTATGAAGCAATAGATGAGAAAAAAAACGACAGTCAGTAAACTGCAATTATCACTGCAACTGATAGACAGTTTCATGTGCTATTGCTTTGCCGATTGCATTTCCTAGCATTCCAACATATGGGATGTTCAGAGCTCAAAGGAATCAATCACTTTAACAAAGTTTCTATGGAATACTTAATTATAGGGAAACATTTACACTGTTTGAAAATATCAGAAGAGATTATACTTCATATATTGTATCTTTTAAGCTCTGTAGGGAGCTTCAGATACAGTTCTCAAAAATGGAAAATGTTCTAAAAACAAAATGGACTTGATTCCTTTTGTGCACCGAATGTCCTATGCAAGAAGATGCATGCTTGTAATGTAATATTACGTGCTAGGCTCTCTTCATACTGATATAAAACATACTATACAGTTTACAAGAAGATTTTACAATCTAAATCATAACTGAGAGTGAAGCATTCAACAAAATAAAGTAAATAATTAACTTCACATAATACGATAAAAATACTCACCACCACTTTTAACAAGCCCTTGCTGAATGTATCTAACATAGCAAAAGAAATCACAAACAGCTGCTATCTATAAAATAAATATTTCCAAATTAAAATGTGGAGTTTTTTAAAAATTTAAACCCAAATAACAAGCTATCTTTCTAAATTTAAAATGTGTAGTTCAGACATTTCACAATGAAATATATATAAGAAAGAAACAAGATGTAAAGGCAAGGTAAAAGGGCCAAATACTCAAGATGAAACTTTATGCAAGCCACATGCAACTGACATTTAAAATTTTATAGAAACATATTTGTGTTAGAAGAGTCCACAAGTGTAACAAAAAATTTTTGACCTCCTGACAATTGGAAATTTTTTCTATCACCATGATCATACCTATTTCAGGGAAAGTATTGTATGCAGAGATTGCTTCTCATAAATATGCCAGTAATTTTGAGCCTCATGGGAGACCTTTCATTTCATAAACACAAATAAATGCTTGCAATAAATATGACCAATTTTTAAACTGTAATGACAAAATATATATAAAATTCTGGAACTCTAGTTTAACTGTATTTCAATACTGAATTGGAATTCCATCAGATTTTGATTATCTCCATTACATACAATTAAGTATTACTTCTGAATTTTTTTGAATTATTACCACCAAATTATTTTGAACCAAACTCAACTGGAATAATCAAGAACATTACAGAAATGTAACTTTACTAGTAATTTGCCAATGATTAATGTTGTGGCTCCTTTTTCATAAAAAATAGTCAAAAGCCTCTCAAATTAAATAAAAACTATGAAATTTTTACTAAAACTTTTATTCCATATTCCTATACAAGAGAGAACATTAGCCACATAGCAGGAATATTACTGCAGGCCATGAATTTAACATGCTCGGCGTAGTTCAAAATAAATAATATAAAACAAAGAGACTAACCCTATTCCTACACAGTTGTGATATGTAATACCACTCAGGGTCATCTCCTATCTTCATTCGATATTTGCAGATTTTGGGGGCTTCCAAGAGAGAGCACCGTCTAAAAAAAACAATAAAATTATTAATTAATAATAAATAAAACAATATAATTAATGAACTATATGTCTCATTATTTAATATGCAGTTATGAAAAATGGTACCCCATTAACCTTCTAGGTGCCGAAATCAGAAAATTTTGCTCTTGATCATTAGCATTCAAGTGGTTAACCTATACTTATCTCACACTGTCTAAAAAGTCTTCTGGTGAAAAGTTGTTCAGAATACAAAGATTTATTTACATGTGAAAAACAATTCATTCACACTGAAAGTTCACTGCTAATAGCTGAACAACATCAGATCGAAATAACTGCCCACTTGGTGAGTGAACACACATGTTAACTTTTATTTAAACCAGGATAAATTTAAATGAAAATAATTTAACAGATAATCTATTAAATAGGAGATTTTTATTTCAATGAACCAAAAAATACCATCATAAAATAGGTGCTATCAATAGTGCATCGAATGTCATTTACTCTGAAAATAAATGGATAGAAACAACATACATAGATGCACATTTGTCATCAAATTAAACATGCTAAATCACGGAACATTCGGTAAGCTACTAAGATCACACCTTATTATTTCTAATTAACAAGTCTCTAAATTAATACTTAAATAAATCTCTAAGTTATTATTTTAATACCATGAATGCATTGCCTACTCTGCACATGCTATTTACAGGAAGTTTAAAAACTTACTTTGGGAAAGGATTTTTTCCATTAACCTGTTCAATAGTTATGGCATTTTCTTCTATGGCAGATAAAACAGATTCAGACAGCTAAATAAATTATAACAGTGAATATAATAAATATATTAATATTCATTCAAAGAATGCATCAAATATTTATCTAGGGAACATAGAATCTTCTAAAAAGATTTACCTTTTTATTAGTAAAATTCAAACATGGCAAAATATCTTCTTTGTATATAATGGCTATGAAAGGATGAGTTTTATCTAATTTAGGATTTTGATGCCATTCCAGAAACTGTTGGTGAAAAACAGGATCCACCTGGATAGAAGAAAAAGAAAATCATTTTACTTTCATGACTCAACCGAGAAGGCATTCCCACGAGCTTTATTTAATCTTTCCATGAATTGAACTTTAATTGTGGGCCACAGGAGTGTATCAGTTATTTTTTTCCAAGACAATAAAATTTAAAAAAAATGCAGTAAATAAAAATACTAATCTTCACATTGCTGGGACTAAAGAAAATTATTTAGCTTCACTAATACAAATAACACAAAAAGAAAAAAAAAGAAAATTATTTATACATAAAATGAACATTTAAAAAATTATCAAACCCGTTTATTGGTGACATATCACACAGCAAATTTTAATTCAACTCAACACTCCATTCTACAGAAAAAAAATATTTACAGAAAATCAACAATTAAAACAGTAATAAGAAACAATTTATTTGTAAATGCTGAAAATCAGAGATTTCTTAACTACTCTTTGCTTCAATTTTATTTTATGTGTGCTAACATGAAAAATTATTGCAAGCACAAATATCATTAGACATTTTATAAGTATTTACTGCACATTTGAAACATTTCAAGTCTTAAATCTTGCATAAGCTATGCTATCCACTGATTATAATAATTGGGGAAAGGAAGATTAACACTTAAAGAATTTATTCAGAAAAAGCAGTAGAGAAATGTGTAAGCTTATCAATAAATTTTTTCCCAAGATTTCTCCTCCTTTCAGAAGCATTGAAGTTACATTGCGATGAAAGTAATTTCATTTTCAATGTGAACATTAAAAATATATATTCATATGCAGGATTTGAAAATAAAATGGAAAACAACAATCTCCAAATAATGCTTTTCAAACAATTTTTTTAAAAAATTACAATAATCACCCATCATACAAATTAAAATCAATTAAAATATTCACCAAATCAGTTAATAGCAAATTTGCAGTGGAAAAGAAGATGCATATATTAAAATATTGACCAAAAAATATTACAAAAGAAGAATCTAGCCAAAAAGTTGAAAGATTCCATAATACAATAACATGGAACTTAGAAATGGGAAAATTACTCCAATAAAAATACTTTTCCTTTATATTAAAGTAATGTTTCATCATTCAAAAACAAGGTATTTTAACCACTACATAACTATGCTATATTTCTTCTACTACTTAATTGCATGATATCTATCTATCAAAAGGTATTATATATATATATATATATATATATATCTTAATATAAATAAAAGTCATTGTGGGTATGTGGGTGGGTATGTATGTGGCTATGTTCCACATCTCCTCCTAAACCAATGGACGGTTTTCAACCAAATTTTGTACACTTATTATTTAAGAGAAGGGGAAGACACTTATGAACTTTTCCAAGTCCCAAAGTTAATTAAACAGTCAGTTAATTAGAAAATAACCGAAATCGTTTTTCCGCCGTAACTTCGGAGCAAACTGTCCGACAAAAAATATTTTTATACCATCTTAAAGTTCAAATTTTTACCTTTTCAATGATACTAATTTTATTTCTCTGACATTTTCCCTTCGATTGTTATTAATTTTTAAAAGTTCCAAAACTTTAAAATGCGTGCAGACGATTTTGAAATAACGAATATTTATAGCTACTCCGTTGCTAGGCAACGGTTAGACTTTGAACTAATTCACCTTTATTTCCAGCTTGGCGCTTGATACAGTTGCCAAATAGATTTGGCGATTGCTTAAATCGGAAGGTTACCGGAAAACGGTCTATGAATCCAAAATAAACAAACCAGGATCGTCCATTGACGTATATGATATGGTTGTCAGAGTTTTTATAATAGGAAGGTATATTTTGTCTTATGTATTCTTTTAAACAGTAGAAGCAGATGACATATAGCATGGTGGATGATATATTCCAAAGAGCAGATGATACCATTGAGTACAATGATGTAATTTACAGTAACAGAGAATTAAATTAGTGGTCCAATTATGTATTATCAACCGTCAGAACTTTTGACTTCCCCTTTCTATATATAAAGAAACATTTACATTCGTAAATTTAAAAAAAGTAGCAATTCAAATTCTTCGCGCACGAAGTCGCGGGTAACAGCTAGTATATATATATATATATATAATGTTTTGGATATTTCAGCAATATATTGTTGTTTTGATTCAGCTAAGAATCAAAAGAACATTTGAGCTTTTAAGGGATTCCAGATAATTTTATATTGTAAAGTACGTCTCTGATCACTTGGTTTTAGTTCACAAGTTTTAAAATAAGACTAGCTGCATGGCCCGGCGTTGCTTGGGCAATCTTGAATAATGGGATATTCCCGGGCGGAGAGAAGTGAGATCATGTGAGGCCTTGGGATCCATATTTTCATATGCCCGGATCCGTTTTTTTTTCAACAAATATTGTCACTTACTTTCCCCAACAAATGTAAATATTCTTTCAAATCTAGTCTTTTTATTACTAAATTTCATATGCCTGCCTCCGGTTTATTTTTATTACACATATTGTTGCTAATGTAAACGTTACGTTTCCCCCAAAACGTAAAAAAATCCTTTGAATCCTATATTGTTTAATTAAAATTTTTAAATCCAACCTTTTAATTACCTTATAAGTTAATAACCCAGCATTTCTCGGAATCCACATTTTTTCATATTCCTGCCCCTGTTTTTTTCCCTACAAATATTGTTACTAAGCTTCCCCAACAAACATAAATCTGTTTGGAATACTCTCTTGTTGGATTAAAACTTTCAATTCTAGCCTTTTTACTACCTTAAAGCAGTTTGGTTTGAATGAAAACGCGAGAATTCTTATGCTTATAAACTAAAACAGATTAGCATGATATATGTTTTTCAAAAGAAAAATAAAACAAATAATAATGAAAAGAACAGATAAAAATGAATAAATATTTCCCCCCAACAAACGTAAATGTTGCGAAACACTGTACAACAAAAAAAAGAAAGAAAAATGCAGGAAAACGATTTTTTTTTTCAATTGTTAATAAATCCAAACACAGAATAACACAGAAGCTTGCTCAAAAAAAAAATACCAAGTTCCATTAAATAAATAAATATATATAAAAAAAATGCAACACCGGATGATAAAAATAATAGTAGGGAAAAAAAAGAATCTGCCGTGAATGAATTCACCATTCTGCCAATAGATGGCAGCACGTCAATTCATTCATTTTGACGTTTTTAATTAATATCTTTTTAACTAATTGTAATTTCGGAATTTAAATGGCTGAAATGGATTCCTTGGATTATTCCCCATCTTTTTGTACTTTCCGCGTGCTTCTCCGTTCTGCGGTTCGTGAGAAGATAGCCAGACATACATACATACGTTTGTTTACCTTCGAATTTTAATAAGATAGATAATACGCTGCACATTTGATGCAAGGTCAAATCAGATAAGTGGTTAAATCACATACAATTTTCTTTGGCTGTGGTAAATAATATAAACAAGATGTGAATTCAATTTTCATCAAAAGGTATAAGATAATATTTAGGTGGGGAAAAAAGGACTACTTCATAATTATCTGGACTGAAAGTGGTGAAAGCTGCCTCTTTAGTAGGAGATCCAGGAGGAGTTTCTCTGAAGGAACAGAGCTCATAGTTACTAGGAGACCTTCTATGACCCTGAGTGAACAGCGACCTAACTCCATTATGCCGCTTGTCAATCTGTGGGTGCAAATGAGGATTTGGCATGCTTGGTGTAGATGTGATCACTAAGGTTTTTAGGGCTTGTACTTCAGCTTGCAGAACTTCAATCTAGATAAGAGAAATTATGGGTTTCATATTAATTCTACTCTTTAAAAATGAAATTGAAGAGTCCACATCACTTTAGTTACAACAATAACAAGGCTGCTACTCAAGCAGGAGAAACAAATTACCTCACTATTCCAGGAATATTCTCGAAAATTCCAATTAAGCGTGTTAATACGTATTGGTCGAGGTGAAGGTAAAATAAGCTCATATCAGTTCAAAAACACTGAACTTATCTAATTACAGATGAGAGAAACTAAAAATTTCACTTTTGATTCCCCTCCCAAATCCTCTTTCAAATCAAGTTTTATCAAAACTATCAAAAACTAAAATTTTTGTATAGTCAGTCATCTTTCTTTCTTAACAACTGCATAACAAAATTCTCTTAATTTTACTTTTACCCACATGAATATGCCAGAAATCTCATATTGATTTCATGAATGATTCTGAGTTTGTATGAAAACACCTGAAATATTTGAAGTTGAAGAAAGAGGAATCAACTCCCCCTCCAAAAAAATATATATATCAAAGTGTCTTGAGTAAAGCTAGTTCAAAATCTAGCTTAAAATACAGAAATAAAGATTTCTCTGATGAAAAATTTATTAATGTAAACATACAAATTAAATCTAAAATGTTTAAATCTTAATTTATATTTAACATAAATTTAAAGAAAAATAACTTTTTTAGTGATCACTGCAAAATTTCCCCCGATTTTTGGGGTTAATTTTTTAATTCCTTTACTTTTCCCTGTTTTCCAAGTGGCGAAGCAACCCTGCAATAAGCAACCTTTTATATCCGTATAATCTTTTATATCAAAAAATCATTTCATATACATTCACAAAAGAAGTGAAGCCCAATCTTAAAAAATTCATTACGAAAAAAATAATAATTTAGTAGGCTTCTTCAAGTTGATTGCTATAACTTCCCTTCATGAAGGGTTTAAATGAAAAGAGAGTTATCAAGAGTCTGTGACAGAATTTATTTAGAAGCATATGACAGACTTACAAATTTTAGAAAACTGATTATTTATAACTCCAATTCAGAAAAGCAGATAATTAATCTCAGACAGAAAAGATTAAAAACACTAATTTGTGGATGAAACCAGAATTGGAATAAGAATTCTACTATTGCATTTAGTTTAAAAATAATACATTACATACAAAAATATATATCGAAAATACATATATATATATCAGTAAGCAGTTCATTGAGAGAATCATTGAAGAGAATTGCAGTCATTTTAAAATAGAATAAAAGTCTTCTATTCTAATCTTCATAAGGTCATTAAGCAGCAAAAGGTATAAGTTTAATGTTTTAAGATGAAATTTCTGAAGATTCTATTCCATGATCGTTTTGGGAGTATCGTGAACAGATTTGCGTGTTCTGTTCACTGGTGGTTTGAAATTCACTGGAGAACATCAAATCATAGAAATTGGGAGTCAAATTAGCAGATGGACTTTTATAATTTCAAAACATTGAATACCCATAATTAAGAATGTAATAGAAAAGGAATTGCTAATTCTGTATTTTAAAAAGACTTGCAAAGCTTTGGGAACAAATGGTCAAGCTGAGACAGTGGAAGTTATAATACCAATTATAATTTAAAAGGAGTGGGTCAAAAGAATTTATAACGACTATTTGCACGAGTAAGAGATAAACTCTATGAAGTGCCAGTTCAGTATTATGATCAATTTGTTTGTCATTTATATTCAAAATATCAAAAGTCTAACTAAAATAAGTTTTAAATTCCCATCCACACCCAGCAATGACATCCTTCTTCAACCAAAGCTTAAACAGAAAAGAGCAAAGTAATGCTACGAGAGTATTAATTAGATAATGCAGTGATAAATTTATGAGTTCCAGAAATGAGTTCTTTGTTTTTTAAAGGGGGGGGGATTTACAATTCTGATTTGGAATATCAGATGAATCTATCTTTTTGAGAAAATATTAGATACACCCGATATGAACAGATCAGAAATAAAGACTCAGCAATTACATTCAGTTTAAGAACAATTTACCACATATACAAGCATAGTTAATAAACAATATATAAGCAAAATAATATTTCTCACAACACAGTGGAATAAAGCATATAATTCACCTTTAAATTGGATTCTTTTAGTAATTTCTCAGCATATGCTTGCTTTTCATTGGCATCTCTCACCATATTATTAGCTTCCTGGAAAATAAAATTTTAAAAAAAAGTTTACAAAATGCAACCAATATTATGAACTCAAGTAGTACAAAATGTTTCAAGCAATTAAAATGGGAAATGTCAGTAACATGTGAAGTAAAATTAAGCATTACAAAGTAATTTTAAAACATATCATTGTTACTTTCAAGTTCAATTCCTAATATCGAATTTCTAGGCAAAAAGCTAGAAAATCCCATTTCAGACAGTTGGCCCCAAAGCAACTAACACATTTAATCAGAGATTTTCTCAAAATGTTTTAAGGAAAACATTTTCGCATTGTGAAGACTAAAAAAATTTGGCTTTAAGAATTTTAAAAAAAAAAGCTCTGTTCTGCTCAGTATCAGATCAATATAACTGAATGCTTGGACGGTTAATAAACAAATACTGTATTTAAAAATTTAAAACATAATAAGAACCTCAAATAAACTAGCTGTTAATTCTTCCAATTCAGCACCAACTTCATCTCTGATTTGACTCAACCGCAACACCTCTTCATCCTTTAACTTCAGTTCCTAAAAAATGAAAACCATGTGAATTTCATCATTAAATATGATAATAACAATACAGCATAATGAATTCATATAATTACATTTCTGCTAGGTTAAATCAACCAAATTATTAAAACCACAGATTTTATGTTTTGGATCAAAACAAGGTGTAATCTTGACTGCAATAAATTTCTTTTTAACTAATAGAAAAATATCACATTAATAAGCAATTTATAAAGAAACCACTCAAAACATTAAGGATAATAGTGTGGAAGAAATTTTGGTTTTTAAAAGAAAAACCTTTAATTTTATGTATAACACAAATACACATCTGCATTACTATGTATTTTAGAAACTGTATATTTATGGATAAATGTATTTAATTTTTAAAAATATAAGCAACAAGTTAATTCAGCCTCATAATTTTTCACTACTAAAATATATGAATGATTTTATTATTGACAATGGCAATATAAATTCATAATCCATTAGCAGTATTAAAACAAGTTGCTATATCTGTTTAATTGATTGATATGAATAATTTAGTAATTAAAAAAAAATTGCTTACCTACTATTAAGAAATTTTTCAAATACTAAGTGAAACTGATTTCACAATCTTACCAGCTGAGCTTTTCGGAGTTCTTGCTGCAGGCGAGAATAGGCTACTTCTTTTACTTCAGCCATTAAAGAATTTCTTCCCGGAAGAGAGTCATCTGAAGTCTTTAATTCCCATAAAATACCAGGTGGACCTCCACTTGTGAAAACACAAGTATCTTCAGGTGGTATCGTTCTAAGCCAATGTTAAAAAACAGGGGACAATTTAAGAAACCTCTAGTGCAATCTGATACATGCAACATTTATGTTTCATTAACTAAAGCCCTTAAAATTTTCTGGAATCAAAAATAATAATTATTTAGCAGAGATAAAAAAGAAATATACTTAATTTAGTTATTTTATTTTAATGAAATATATGTTTCAAATCTGGTTGTAAGATTTAATAACTGTTACAATTCAAAAATGCAAGATGCTTTAAAAATTCAATGTTACATGCACAAATTAAGAAAACTATGAGTTAAGAATACAAAATACACTATATTCATTTAATTTAAATCCAGAAATGAGGTTCTCTGGCACTTTCAATAGTAATAAGACAGGGTAGAGCCGCATTACTTTAGACTGTTTATAAAACAAAACTTACTACTGTACAGAATATAAAAAAAAAAAAAACATTTCTTCCTTTAGGACATCTAGAAATGTAAGTTTTAATACTTATCTTAAATAATATGTTTTAAAATGTTTCTTTTTATCTCAATGATATAAATAAATTGCATCATTACAGCAACATTGAACACGCACTTAAAAGCTAAAAACGAATTATTATAAACATGCTTCCACCTTACAGAAATATGCCTCAAAATCATTCAACATGAGAACACTAAAGACCACTCAGTACACCTTTATTGAGACACTAACAAATATGCTTTTTACTTGGAATATTTTAAAAATAAAATGATACACAATTTGAATGTCTCATTTTTGAAAATTGATAAACCTTTCAGCATATAACATAGAATACAAAAAGGTGTGAACATAGGATACTTTAGTATTTGTTTTTTAAAACCTAAACAAGCAGCTTTCAATAACTTTCCAGTATATTTTTGTTTCCTCAATAATGCAATAGTTATCCTTTCCTCATTTTAATAAGAAAATAGAAGATTTTTATAAAACCTCTTCAACTTTCTTGCATACAAACACAATATTACATGTTTTGAGCTTTGCACTATATACTGAAGAAAACAAGAGTACCTATATATTTTAGATGTCTTCTTTTCGACAGAGTATATCCAAAAATTTATATAAATCTAGTTATTTGGGTGACAAAACCACATACTAAATTTTATTTATCTAAATAGTTGCATTTTTGACTTTTTATGTTCATATACTAATGAACAGATGGACTGGTGAACAGTCAATATGCTGACGAATTTGGTACAAAAATTTATACAGATCTACAATTCTGGTGATAAAACCATAAGCCAAATTTCATCCATCTAGTTAGTAGCATTTTTGAGATATTCTGTTCACATAAACATATACAACCAGATTTCCCAGAGACAGATTTCATCCAACTGGAACATTTAGTTTTTGAGTTATGTTCACAGACAGGCAGAAAGACAAAATTTCCCTTTTTTTTTTTTTTTACTTGGAGAGGTCTAAAATGTGTAGATTAATCAAATTCCTGAGATCAAGTCTTTTGACAATTACAATACTTTTTCTTTGCATATTTCATAGACAAGAAAATAAAAATGAAGAACACAGATTTTTTAAAGAAGAAATGAATGTATTTCATACTATTTACAAATAACTTTCCTGGGTCTTTTTATATTCCAAAAATTAACAATGTCTTAAACTACAAAACTTTTTTTTTTCGCCCACAGAAATCAATAAATCAAATATGAAAAATAAACACTTTTATGAAAAGGCTGCAGAATGATAAAATGAAGCAAATTTTAAGGATGTTTTTCTTTAAATAATGAAATAGAATAATTAGGAAACAAATCAAAATATATAATTTATAAATCATTGGGTTCCAGGTCCGATGTGGAGTGACAGAAGAGATATTTTGGTTACAAAAGGCTTTCAAAGTGCTTTTTTCTTAATTTTTTATTTAGGTTCTACATTATTTGTAAATTCTTATGTTATTATATTTTAACTTATTTTCCTACTTTGATGTCTCAGTAAAATTTTTGTCGCAGAAATGAGATATCACAAAATTTTTCGATTCCAAAAAGGGTCATGAGTGGGAAAGTTAAAAAAAAAAGCCTGTTATAGAAAAAAAATATTAAATTTCCCACTGAATTAATTTACACATATGCTAACAATCCCCAACCTATCAATGAGCAAATGAATCATTTTTACCTAGGGTCAGGTGACAAAAGTGCTGCAGTGTGGCCTCCAAGATCAAGCACAGCTTTAGCAGGAGGAGAATTTCCATTCAGCAGTAAGCCATTGACATTTGCTTTAGCAGCCATTTCTTTCATCTCTTTGTCAAACTGATCATACTTTTCATGAATTTTTGCCTTAAGAGCAGCTGTTTTCTCATCGGAATCTGAAAAGCTGTTACCTCTCTCAGGTCTCTGACTGACCCCCTGCATCGCTTTCAGAGCACCATCGCTGGAGCACCTTCTAGAAGAAGACTTCCACAAAGATGTAGAATCTTCATAAGAGGACGTTACTTTTTCTGCTGGTTCTGGTACCTCCATGTTGTCAACATCTTTAGGATTTTTGTTGGACTGTAAATTTTCTACATTTTTACTGTCTTCAGAATTGCAAGAGGATATGTCCTGTCTGTTTTGCTCAGATACTTTCGAGCCATTTTTAACAGGAGATCCATTTGGTAGCTGTTCTTGTTGATAGCTATTTGAAGTCTCATGGTGCATGGTTATGTGACTGAGATTTACAAGTTTTGCTTTAAATAGCGCTTATTTATATTGGAGAACCACAAAGCTCTTTCTCATTTCCTAAGAAACAAATAGATAATTGAATGAAGAACAACAATACAATATACACTGAAAAACAAATAAAACTTCTACAAGAATTTTTTGAATATATAATCACATACAAGTAATTAAAATTTGAATATTATGAAAAATTATTAGAGAACTTAGAATAATAAGAGATGAAATGATATTTAACAGCTCACTGCCAATTTCTGAAAATTAACTTTGTACAAATTAATGAAATTCAGGTATCTTCAAGGTTAATATTTTTAGGAAGTAAAATAGGTTATTATTAAGAGCAAAGAATTTAGTATCATGAATTCAAAGTCCTCAAGTAAGTACTAACCCAGCATCATTCTCTCACTGCATTCACATAGATAATTGTTACATTTTAGGTATACATATTTATGTTTAACTGTTCCTTTTTGTTGTTAATTCTTGTTTATGCCAAGAATATATCACTACAATGACAATTAATCCTACATCATATCAGATCATTTCCCTCCCAAAGGTTTAGTAGTAATAATAATTAAGTATATAAAATATTAAAATTGTATTTTCAAACAATATCATAGAAGCCTTGGTTTGGGTGCTACTTAATTGTGTTTAGTCAAATCCTGAATCCCTGGGATTCCCTTTAAAATAACACCTTATGTTTCAAAAATACTCCCCAAATTTCAGTTCAGTACCTAAACTTTTCCATTACAACAAAAAATAAAAGCCATATTTTATATAGAATACACAAAGAATCAATTGCACAGGCCTGTTAACAAGATTTTCATAAATGATTCTCCAGTGATAACACCAACAGTGAAAGGGATATATCTAACAAATAAAAAGCTTATAGATATATAATAGAAAGAATGATAATACTCATCAGAAAGGCAGGGATGTAGTGAGTATCTAATATCTAAGGGGGTGCGAGATAGAAAAAATTCTAATGTTGAACTTTGCCGACTTGAAAATCAGCTTTTTTATCTTCTCTAATACATACATATGTTCGAACTGTGATGAATAATATCATTTTCGTTCATGAGGAGACAAAATGCTTAGGGGTCACGGAGGACAAAAGACTTACCTTAAAAACTCACACTGAAAATATAAGGACAAAATTTAGCTCTTCAAAGACGCGACTGCACCCCCTCCTCGGTAGGAACCACTAACTCTTGATGGAAAATAAACTCCTACACTTCTGAGATCACTGATTAGCTATGCTTACCCAATGTGTGGGGCTGCAGCCCAAACCAGGGCCAGCCTTAAATATTGCGGGGCCCTATTGGAAATAATTTGCTAGCCATGTTTTTCGATCCCTAAGTGGCCCAAAGTGTACGGAACGGCGCCAAACTTGAATTTTTTTTGGCAATAAATCGGCAGATGTGGTAACCCAATGGCGGACAGTAACATTGTAAGTGTAGTATCATGGTGGACGTTTGGCAAATTTTTCATGATTTGGCACGAACTTGGCGAGGGATGCACCTTACACTTTGGTTTTATCCCCAAAGTTTGTAAAACCATAACAGTTATATACGCTTTAAAAAGAGATTCGAATCTCTTGTCCGAAACATCGTACAATAATAGCATGATAATGTTTTAGGCTTGATTCAAATGCCCTTATATTATCTTTCAAAATTTATAAATTATAGCAGAGATAATGTGCACATTCACACACGGACACAAAATGTTTTTAATATCGTCGCAACGAGCGTGTAATAAAAAATACCATCGTAATATATATTTAAAACATTTTTAAGAATTAATTAAATTTGAAGGAAAAATTGTATGGAAATAAAGTTGGCACCACACAAACTGTTTTTTTTTCTTCTAAATGTTGTAATAATGGTTTTTGTACGATAATATTCTCCGAAGTTATTGAACAAATAAGTTAAAATATCAATTAGTTTTTAATTAATTTTAAATCTGATAAAATTTTGAAAAATCCTTTCGAGTACATTCTCTGTAGTACTCTAGCACGGGGCCCTATTAGCAGCAATTGGTCCAATCGGCTGTAGGCCGGCCCTGGCCCAAACTATATAAAAAATTTTAAAAAAACTAGAGGCACTACAAAATATCACTGCAAGACAGACATTTGAAATGCCTTGGTTCATCAGACAGAAACCAAAATATTCTCAAGGATCTGAAACCCACAACCATTCAGGACTTCTTTAAAAAATATCCCTAAAGTAATTCAACAAAATTTATAATAGAGATTCCAGCGTATGACCCTAGGAGTAAAACGAGTAGACTGAGTGATTTATCTAATCTCCATCACCCCAAGACCTTCTATATCACCATATAGCATGATCCCAGCACCTATAGCTTAATGCAGCCAATCTCAAAAAGGAATCATCAGCGACACAGTACAGTTTAATTATTATCAATACTATCAGTATCACTATAATGATACGACTATGAATTGCATTTTATTTCTTACAGTTGTCAATTAATCATTAAATTTCTGGTGATAAATAAAAGTTGGATACATAAACAATATACGTAGGGCATATGTTATATATAAATAATGATAAATATAAATATCTGTCCTTAGGCTCTAAAAATGTTATGTCATGAAGTTTACATTCACAGAAGTGACCAACGATTTTTTCATAAAAAAGTAATAAAACATTTGTAAGATAAGTGATTATGAAATAAATAATTATACACGTTTTTTTCAGTCATCTAACTCTTATAATAAATCAGCACTTTTCCATTAGCAGAGTCCCAATTGCAGCTAAGCTTGAATGTTGCAGTTATTCTGTCAGTGTCAACATTCATCACTTATGAGAACTATTGTGAATGGGTTTAGTAGATGTTTATAAATTATCTTTTAAGCTATTACTATACCATATTACTTTAACAGATAAAACATACAGATAATCAATAATTTGACTTAAGACCTAAACCATAATTTTAACTAATAATCAATTCAACATGAGCTGATGATGAATAGCAGAAAGATTTACTATTTTTCTAAAATGTTATATTGATATGGTCTAGCTTGTAAACATCTTTGGACAGGAACACATTTTTGTACCTTGAAAATTTTTTTCACAGAGCAATTACCTCAAAGGAAAATATTTACTTTCATACATTTAATATTATTTTAATCCCAAATGATCTTCTAACGTATTTGCATATATAATGGCATTTTTAAAATGAGACATAAATAAAATAATAAAGAATAAATTTTGAATGCACAATTAATTTTAAAAATCTAGTTTATATGCTGAACTGAACAGGAATGTATTTGTTATTTTTTTTCATAATGAAGAACACATATTTATAGAAGTATTATTTTCTTTACTGATAGTATGATGATTATTGAGCAATTAGATAAAAAAATATTAAAATGAGTATCAATGCAATTAAAAATGAAACTTATGTAAAATACTTTTTTATTTAACTATGGAATTAAATATGCCATAAAGATTAATATCTATTCAAAATGAATAAAAATGTATTATGATAATAGTCAGAAACTTACCAAGGTGACATCTAAACTTTCTTTATAGAAAGCATAATGATAATATTGAAAGCAAATAATATTTACGAATCAAAATGTTAACTTAGGAAATACTAAAAAGTGCGATAAAAAATAAAATCACAATGTCAAATAATTAAAGCTAAGACGCATGCTTAAGGCTATAATAAAGTCGATATTTAGTAACTTTGCAAAAACTCCAAATTTCAAGTTTCTAAAAATTTTACAGTAACTAATTTGGCTCAATAAATCAACGATTTAAAACTTCAGCAAGTCAAATTTTGAGAAAATTGGTAGGGTCAGATAGGGTAAAGTGGTTATACATCAAATAACATGCTATAACTTTGTAAAGAATATTGGTATGAATGTAATTTTTTTAATTTTAGCTTTAAATAGATAAGAACTAAGTTGAACATTCAAAATTATACTAATTATAACACTTTAGCAGGAGAAAACACGAATTTTGTTTGTTTATGTAGCAGTTTGCAGTTGGAAATACCTAATTTAAATTCTCTCCTACAATTTGTTTAATTAAGTTTTCATTAGATTGACTCTGTAGAAAGCTTCATATAGATCTCAAGAATACTTCCTCATTAGCAGATAAGCTGGATTAATTATAGATATTGTTTTATAGTAATTTAAGTCAGATGGTGTAAAGTGGTCATAGGGATAAGCTTAACATACATCACAGTTTTAAAATTACTGAAGCTTAATTTGTTAGACAGATGTTAGTTAAATATTAATTTAAGTATATTAAAGATTATAATTTAAGATATGAAACTGGGTAACCCAATCTTTGTATCAAAATCATCACATAACGCATATAAAAAATCAGCCAATTGTAGAAAAGGGATGTAGTTATTAGTACATCAGCAAATGCTACCTTTTTCTATTTACAAAAAAGCTCATTTATATGAGCAATAGACTAAAGGTAGTGCTAAAATAGACTAAAGGTAAAGGCTTTATCTAATTTTCTTTAGATTTGCAAAAACCTGTTTTTTAAATTTATGATGAGCATGGAAATTACATGATTTATGAAACAGTAAAAAAGGCCATGAGTTAATTTTACTATAATTTTGTATAATTGCACTCTAAAAGATTTGACATGAGCTGTACTTACAACTCAATAACCACCTGTTTCAGCTATACATAAAGTGGCCATATAGGACTGAAGAGAAAAAAGAAAACAAGTTCAAAAGCAATAATGAAGGTTTGACCGAAGAAATTAGTAATAAAACTACAAAAAGAAAGATACAAGAAAACAGTTTAAAAATGCATAAAAAACTTGATAAAAAGCAGAAAATGTCTTTTATTCAGTGAAGTAAATTCACAATTGCAGATAATCAATTATCACAGTATTTCTGTGAGATGTTGACATAATATGAAGAGGAAGGGGGAATCAATCAAAGAGCTTATTGGACAGGTTTTATATAAAATAGGAGATTTTCTGTCAATAAAATATCTAAAACTTGAGATAATTACACCTTTCCTGAAAATCTTAATATTATTGGAGTTGAAGAGTCGTAAATCCTTATAATTCTTTATTAGTCAACTTTTGATCATAGGTTATTAAAAATGTATAATTTGATCAAATAAGCTGATTTTCTTTTAAAGTTGAAACTATATTGAGTCTTGTTCAATATTTTAAAAAAAACTTTGCTTACTTGTAATATGTTTTAATGCTTATTTTTTAATTATGACCACTTTACCCCACATACTACTTGCTTTACCCCACCCCATGGGGGTAAAGTGGTCATAAGAACATGGCAAAAAGAAGTTGTAATAAAATTGTTTAAATGAATAATTTTTTCCCAAATTTTAATGCAATTTGTTTTTCAATAATGCAATGTAAAATAACAACCAAAAACTGTTGAGTATCTTAACTTCTTACATATATGACCCACCTAAGTTAAAAAATGTGGATTTTATGACCACTTTACCCCACATGACCCTAGGAATAACTTCCAAAGAAACTGACTACTGGAGAAGTAATTATGTTAAGTTTCGACCACATCAGGAGGCACCAAATACAATTCTTTGTTAAGAAATAACACAAGTTATTTTTATTTCAGTCCCACAATATTCTGTTATAGAAACATCGTTTATTAAGTTTGATTAACTGTATTCAAAAACTCACGAGTGCTACAAATAAACTATAGACCTGCAATAATAAATTTTCATATTACTTACAACATTCAAATATTATTTCAAACATAACTTTTGGTTATTAAGGATAATATTGTGACCTTTTATTTCGTAAAATTCCCTTATTGTTATGATTAATATATTTTTTTGTACGATCTTATATATGAAGCAATACAATGTTGCAATACTGAAAATAATTTGCATAATGAATGTACTTTCAATACTCATCTAAAGTATCTTAGGTTCATTACAAGATACTTGCAAAAACAATGAGAATGTAAAAATTATAAATGTAAACAATCTTACAAATGAGTACTGTATAATTTGAATAGATGACCTTCCATTTAAAATTTCATCTTTAAACCTTAAAACTTCAAATATTATAAAAAGTAAGAGAATAAATTGTTGCAAAACGACTTTATCAAAGATATATCATTACCTTTACTAAGTCAAACTATTGCACACAGATCGAAATTTTTTTAATTCCACAAGAGAATACCAAGACAACTCTTCAAAACACACAAAATCATTTTAAAACTAACAGCCTTGTAGTATTATCATTCAATTCAACTCCAATTTTAAGATCTTACAAGAGATGAATAGTTTAAGATATAAAAGATGATTAATGCAGCTACGCAAAATCAAAGAACAAACACTTTAAAAATGAAATATTTTGATAAATCATTTGTATCGTTGTTTTAGAATAACAGATCATCTATTTTCTTCAATGTACTTACGATAAACTTTTTAAAATTCAGTGAGCAAAGCATAAACATACCATTATTTACAATAAACTTCTAAACCCATTGTACAGCGAATTTTGGATGTTTACGATGAACAGGAAACGCCTCCCAAATAAATACGAAATCAAGTTTTGTTATTGGAAAGTGAATTTCACTCTCAAATGACCATCATAAATCAGAATTTTAATATGAAATTGTTGCCTTGAAATCAGCTTTAGTAATTCCTAAACAAAAAATAAGCACAGGTCTAATTGTTGGGTCTTAAAATATTATTTTAAAAATTTCAGATCGTAAATATGTTTACATTGTTACACATGTTAAAATTGTTCAACATGCGCCATCTTGTGACAGTAATGCGAAATAATATTTGACAAGATCCAAACAAATTGATTGAAATAAAAAAATCATCAAGTGGAGCATTTGTAAAAAATTCATACCGTTTTCGAATAAAGAGGTTTACAAATTTTATTTCACTGAAAATATATTATGGCATATAATTTCAATAATATAATAATATATATAGAGCCGTATAAATTTAGTTTTGGTTTTCATTTGGATTATCTGTGTACAACTCAACTTATCTTGACCTTTGTTCTGATACTGAATCGGTTCAACAGATCCGTGTGCTGTGCATCAGATGATTGAATCGTGATGATTTTTTCAAGTCATTAAAAGTCTTTGAAATAAAATTTATCTTATTTTCTATTGAGATAATTAACTGTTGGAGATATCTGGCAAATTTCTTTTCAGTCTTAATTTGAAGCAAGACATTAGTTTATCCTGTTGGTAAATCTAAAATTTTGAGTCGATTCATTAAATTTTCTGATTCGAGTCTCATCAATTCTATCGATTCTTAAAGAATCACTCAAACGAAACGCTTCACACCAATCTGAGGGGAAGAGTGTTGTCTAATCAAAAAATAAAAGCGCTAGAGTAACTCGAAGAGAAGGAAAGGTCAGAGGTGGTATGAGAAATGGAACGGGAAAGGGATATTAACGAAGTTTTTGATGAAATTGCTTTGGCAGAAAATAGGTAAATGTTTTACTAGAAATATTTTGTTGTACAAAATCCTATTTACGTCTTTTCATGTTTGTATAAGTGTGTACAATTCTACTTGTAGCAACCACAGAGTTATGAGCTTTATATTCGTTTTTATTTTATCCTAAATTAATTTCAATGATTAAATTAAATTCTCTCTATGCAAGAGTATTTTAAAAATCTGGACCTGTTGTTTTGAGTTGATAAGAACGGTTTTATGAGCCAGTATGCAGAATAACTAGTTACATTTCCTTTAACCTTCTGATACAATTCCTTCTTGAAAAAATATGCTGTGTTCAGGAAGAAGAAAATATATTGACATAACCAACAGTTTATCCAACTTTTAAAATCTGGATTATTATATCATGAAATAGTAGGATAGGTACTATACTATCTATAAGCTTATTTTTAAAGTTTATTTTCTTTTCCTTTACAATCTTGCGATGATTGGATTATTTTCTTTTAAAACTAAGGCTTTTATTTCAACAACTTGCTTAAAACTTCTCTTGTTGGTGCAATAATTGGTAATACTTATAATCTCACCTAATTGGTTTTACAAATTTAACTTACAGTCATGAGCACAGAATTGAGATACATGTTTTTAAATAGTTTTTTCAATATTTTCTTCTACACTCAGGTATTGAAATTTATTTGCAGTAAGAGAAGATTTAGGAAGACATACAATTATTTAACTGAGGATTTAAATCAGTTAAATACTGTTAATTAATATAAAAATGTTAAATTAATGTTTTGTCATTAAACTTCACTACTGATTTTCTTATATTCTAAATTTTTATAAGAGAATCTAGTGAATTAAGAGTGATGATATATTTCTGTATTTTGTGAAATCTATTGGTTATTCCTTTATTATTTTGTGTATACAATTTTTAATTTTTTAACCCTCGAGAGTAGGGTGATTCTTAAAAATCAACTTTTGAAATTTTGATGGGGTGTCCACCTATTTTGTTTTAGGGCCTAAAATAAGATTTCCATAAAAATTTCAGTTTTAAAAAATGTGTTTTAGGGGTTGTTACCAAGCTTTAAAGTTTTGAAAATGTAAGAAATTTTCCAAAATTTGAATAAATTGGTAAACAAATAAATAACTGCTGAATGTAGGAGAAAACATTCCCTCATCTCCGCTAGAAGTTCAACTTGCAGTCAGCTTTCATGTTGAGACAGTGTTTCGTGCTCAGACACACCTATGAAGTCACAGGCACACTCCTAGCCTGATTCGAGCAGTTCAGTTTGTAATCAACTTCTTTACTGAGGGTAGTATACTTGTCTGAGTGTTTTTTTTTTTGTCATGTTTGACTGTTAGTAGGCCTAATCAAAATTTATTTAAGTATTATTATAGTGAAATAGTTTGAAACTGTAATATCAAAGTGACACTAATATTGTAGTTTTCAATACCTCCATACTAATGGCTTCAAGAAGCAAACTGCTCATTTTCAGAAGGAATTATTTGGCTTGTGCTGAACTGTCTATATCAGGCTTGTGCTGAACTGTCTATATCATTGTGCCAAACAAAGTTGCCAGCAAAAAGAGAAGTTATCACTATTTTTTCTTAGGGAATTATTTATAAAGTGAAATGCTTGAGTTTTGATATATCTTCAGTAAACACAGGGTTATGAAGAGGACCATGTGTCCTTTATTGAGCAAAAGAGGAACAAAAAAATACCCGAGATGGCTCGATATTATCATTTTTTAATGCTTAAAAACCCTTAGTATCCTAAAGGAGCTATCCATTCAAAGATGACAGTTCTGGTGCTTGAGATAGTTATGATAATGAAACTGAAGCTGTGTAACTTTGGTAACTTCTTTCATTTTTGTAATAGATACTAAATATTTTCTTTTTCATTTTGTCTGTACTACTGAAAAATGATGTATTTCTTATATTAAGTGGTCTTTAGACTCCTATAGACTTTTGGGTTGATATTTAAATCTAGCAGAAGCCTTCATTCTTCTTTGTAAAGAATCATTCTACGGTAAAACCAAAGTGTACAGTACATCTCTCGCCAAGCTGGCGCCAAATCATGTAAAATCCGCCATTGGGTTACCACATTTAGCAATTTTTTGATAAAAAATTCAAGTTTAGTGCTGTACTGTGTACTTTGATTGGGCCCATTCTACGCTGTGAAAGAATGCATAATTTATTTTACTTTTCCTTCCCTATAGTTTTTAAAGGATATATACTATGAAGATAAAAGCTCATTTGCTATATGATTTACAAATTAAAGTAACTAAACTAATTTACTCTCTTAATTGTCTATGAAAGATATTTAGTATTTTATGTAAAAATTTTTATATGATTTATGTATGATGAGGAGAGAAGTGAAAATTATTTTCTGATAAATTAAGGGTAGACAACAAATATTTGTGTTGAGAGTTTTGATGTCATTGAAATTCATTCTCAGAGAGCATGAATAGTAACCATGCCTTCTAGTAATGAAATTTTCAAACTAATCAGCTTGTATATGAATTAAAGTGGTAAAGATATTTTAAAAACATTTTTGTTATTTGTTTAGAATGTTTTTAATTTAAAAAATTTACATAAGATCAAGTTTATAAATTGTAAATGTTCTTTTTTTCATATAATTGTACATACATAGTATCTGAAATAATCTTTTGTCTCCTTTCACCTAAAGTGTTTAAAACATAAACCATCCTTTGAGATTTAAATTATTAAAGCTTTTTTAATTAAGAAAATGCTAGGAAATTTAGAAACAAATGTATAAGAAACCTACTTCATTTAAAAAATTTCCTCAAGCTCTTCTTTCAACCCATTTCATATTTCTAAAATCACGCTTCATTCAAAGAATTTTGAAATTATCCTTTTCATTCTGGTTTGATTTTTCATTTGATTTATTCATGGATAGAAATTAAAATTATTTATGGCTGATATGTGATTTTCACAAATTTACTTATTTGTACCAATATAGTTTAAATTTGTTAGAATTGAATTATTGCTTGAAAGTATTTAAAACTCCATGTTTGCAATAACTGTATTATCTTATATTTGTTTTTAGGTATCAAAAGATTGGCTTCACTCGAGGTTTTAGCTTAGGTGAAGAAACTGGATATAAAGAAGGCTATGCTTTGGGTCTTCAGAGAGGGGCACAGATAGCATCCGAAGTAATTTTTGCCTAGTTTAAAAAATTGATATATCATGTTTCAGTAGCGAATCTAGAATTCGTGTCTGTGAGGGGCTGAGGTCATAAAAATTTTGTATCGTCTCGTGACGAATGTCAAAACTCATGGCTTACGTAGACAAAAACACTTTAACTTTACTCACCTGACAATAAGAATCATAAAGAATGCTTACAATACTTTCAATATTTTAATAAAAATACAATGAAATAACTGGACAAAAATATTTTCGACCACGTCAACGCTACAAGTACAAGTGGAATGACTAGAAAAGTAGGAAAATTTTCGAGCCTGCCAAGCCAGAAAGCAATGTTGTTGCATTTTTAATATTTTTTTTTTAAAAAAAGGGAAATTAAAAACAAACAGTTGTGTAGTGATTATAAATAAATTCAAGAATTCTGGTTTACCTCTGGGGGAGGGCTGCAGCCCCATAGCCCCACTGGATTTGCCACTGTCGTGTTTCTTTACAGAAATTAACATACCATTCTTTGTAAACAATTTTTTTTTTTTGTTCTCCAGATATATTTTTAGATTTTCATTTTTTGATTTCTCATTTATTTTTGTAAATATGCCTATACTCATTATTGAAAGCTTTGTTGTTGGATCTTATGTGGTTACATTCAAAGGTTTTCTTAGAACATTCTATTAAGATGTTAACTGGAACTGTAGTGGCCTAGTGATAAGATCTCAGCTTCGGGGCTGGAGGGTTCCAGGCTCGAAAGCTGCTTCTACTGCAGATCCAATGTAATAAGACTGATGCATACTAAATCTGACGTCTTGGGCCAAACATCCTCCCACTGGTGTGATGGACACCTATTCTGTCCCGGCCTACTCAAACAGGTGTAAGGTCTGGTAACAGGATGGAGCATTGTGAAAGTTTCGAGAGGAGGTGCATCGGATATCGTCCTTATCATCTGATCACTGTTCAAAATTACAAGGTCCGCCCCGAAATAGCCTTTGTGTTGCTTTGAAACAGGATGTTAATATAACTAAACTAAGATGTTAATCCCTTCAGTCTCATTCAAGTTGCAGAATTCTTTCCATGTTATTTATTTATTATTTTTTCCCCACCTCTCTTATGTGCTCATCTGTGAATTTTTTTCACACAATTTTAGAACCACTACATTTTCATAGAAAATTTTTAAACTTTATGCTAAACCTTTTTAAATTTTAACTTATGCTCATCCCCTATTAAGACAGGGGTTTTCTGCTTTTCAGTCATTTGAAAATAAAATGTGATCATTTCTTCAGACCACCTATGGGTTTACCAGTTTTTTTCTTCCCTCATTCACGTTCAACTTTCTCTCACATATGTCAGGGTACAGTAAGACAAAGAAGTAATATAAATGCAGGGTGGATAGATGCTCAACATATTAATGGTGCAAGCAGTAGTGATATCCAGGGGTGATTATGTTCTGGATTTATCCTGAATTCTGAATTATTTTACTTTCTCAAATCTGGAATATCCAGATTTTTTCATAGATTCACTAGATATCTCAAAATTTTTTTAACAAATATGTCTCTAAGATACTATATCAAATACGTAATAAGCGTAAATTAGTGGAAATCCAGTTTTTAAAATATGGTGGTATGTATGTGTAGCACATTATTATTCTGAATTATTCAAAATTATGTCAGATTTTCACGCTAGTTTTCAGGATTTTTGATATGGAATTGCAATCACTCCTGGAAATCACAATAACTTAGTGGTCCAGTATCTGTACTGCCTATAAGGAAAAGATTAATATTTTTCTGGCAAAAATGAATTAACTTAGCTGATTTTTTCCGATCCTTTGAATTTTTAAAAAACTTTTTTTATGTTATAAAACACAATGTGATGTTTGCTTTATTAACAAATAAAAAACGATGACTCTTACAGTTATATCTTTATCTTTCATTACCTTGTCTCTTTGTATTTGGATATTTTTAGATCCATATGTACATAATGCTAAAGGATTGCTAATATCAATCATTCTCATGAATTGAAGGAATTTATATTACTTGAAATTTAACAGAATTCTTTTTTATCTCTTAGATTGGTTTTTATAAGGGTTTTGCAATAGCCTGGATGATTGTTTTAGAAGGTGAAGAAACTGCCAAACAAAGGTACTTTACACACTCTGAAATTTTTATGTAGTTTTATTAACTATATATTTAAAACAGCTGGTTAAAACAGAGGATCAGTCACAAAACCACTGGATTGGTTTTGACAATTTTTATTTCATATGGAAGCTTATGATGTCTAGGTATGCCATCAGTGGTTGCTTGGCGCCGCCCCCCAGTTTTGAGAGAAATTGTAAAAATACTTCTCCACTGTATATTCTCTGTGGGAAAAAAACCAAAAAAACTTCAGACAGTCCCCCAGACCACTGGACCGATTTCGACAGTTTTTGTTTCATACGAAAGCTTATGACCTCTAGATGTGTCATTATTGGTTGCCTGCCACCCACCACTCTCTATTTTTGACATAAATAAATAAAAAAAACTACTTCATCGAACATTCCCTATGGGGGATAACCTTGACAGAGATCCCCCAGACCAAACCACTGCACCAATTTTGACAATTTTTATTTCATATGAAAGCTTATGATCTCTAAATATCCCCTTAAGACAAAGCCTGTACAATTGTGCAGGTTAGATATTAGCTTATATTTCTGGCTAGTCGTATCCAGTAAATGCTGGAAGAAATTATTTTTCTTGGATTCCAGAATCTACATATCTGTTTTTCTCATTATATGGCAGATACCATCCATTTTTGAGTTGTAGTCGGCGTTCTATCTACTGGTTACAAAAATAAGTCCGGTCTTAAAGGGATAGGTCATGAAGGGTCGTCTGCCATTTGTTAAATATCTTGCAAAACAATACTTTGGCAGAGTCCCTCGGCCTCTACAACCACCATTTCACCAAATTGAAAGCATAGCCACATGATATTAATGTTATGGGTGAACAGCTAGTCACCAAAGGGCGCTAGTAAATTTTAAATTATAGTGTCATTTTAAAATTATCGGGAAATAATGTTTTATGAACTGGTGAATATTTTTAAATTTAAAATACTACTGGACATTGCATAATCTAAATTTGTTGTTTCACTCTCTTTTTATACTCTTTTATCTAACATGACTTGTTTCATATTTGTGAAGATAGAATTTTATAATGGAATTTTCATTCTCTTCTTCATGTGCTAGAGTTTTAAAATTTTGTGTATTGTCTATGACAAAACACTATTTCAATATTTTCAAAACTTAAGTATAAATGAATCAATTAATAGAATTTAATTCTGATTCTACATCAGGAGTGACACTGGGTAATGAAGTTTGAGGGAAAAAATGATCTCAAGATTCCATAATATTTATAATGTTGAATAAGAAATTAAAAACTAAAAAGTCAGAAATGTTTTTAAAAAATCTAAATTTTTAATACACTAATAAAAGTGTTTTTTAAAATTGTTTGTATTAAATTTATCCCATACTTAGTTGATGAAAATGAAATATTTTATTCTTTAGAGAGAGGAATATATTTTTAAACTCTGAGCAAAATATCAGGATTTTTCTTTTTGTTTTATTTTTTAAAATTATTGTAATATTTTTACTTCATTAAAATTTTGCTAAGATTTCGCTCTACACTTTTGCAAACTTTATAAGCATACATAGATTTCAAATGAAGAAAAGTGTGTTTTTACCGTGAGTTAGGATTTCAATACATTTGATAAACATAGTATCATTTTCTTTTTTTATGCAGCAAATCTTAATTTTGCTAAAATTCTTCCTTATGAATTTGTATCTCATTTAATGATTCTAAATTTTTTTAAAGATGCAATATTCATAAATTTTTAATGGCTTACTTTCAGTTTTTTCAAATATACTTAGTTTATTAATATAAATATCTATAAACCCTTAATATTATCTTTAAGTAACAATTTTTGTGTGATAGGCAGTAAGTTGTAAAAAATTAGTATCTATAGAGTAGTTTGAAAAGTGAAAGTTTCCAATTTACTTCTGTATGTAATATTTCTTGTTTAATTTAAATTTGTACATTATTATGTGTATTTTTGTATTATTTGATTATTATTTTCACATTTATTTTGGTTTCCTGTTTCTTCATTAGTCTTATATATTTTTGTATGATTGGTCTGGTAACTATATTCATTTAGTTCTAAGTATGTTTGAATTTATCATCGAAAAACATGTATTTGTATTAAACATATGTTTAATCATATTTTTTTCTTTTATAGAAAAATTAATGCCCTAAAATCTTTGCAAGAAATGACTGAAAGCTTTCCTCATACAAATATTCAAGACGATGATTCAAGAGATAAGCTTTTGAAAATACGAGCTAAGTTTAAACAGGTAAAAGCTGTTTTCCCTTCATTTGATTAATTTTTTGGTGCTTCCTTGATATGGTGGCTCCCAAGTTTACTTGACGACCTTTGGATTTTGCCAAGCTTGTAAGTTCAGTATGCTATCGGAGCCAAAGAATGTTTTTCCAAGATAAAAATATCTGCCCTGTGCCCACTTAGCTGCCTCTTAACAAGGAATATTTTTCAAAAAGCAATGTAAATTCGAGAACCTTCGTCATTAATATATAGCTTTATGTCGTGGCCATTTTCGCATACTTGTTTATTAGGTAAAAGACCCCTTTCTTGAAAAAAAGATATGTTATCCACCTCTTTATTTGGCAAATTAAAGATTATGAATGACATATTCACAAAAAAAAAAGTAATATTTCTTAAAAAACCAATGCAAATTCGAGAACAAAAGTAACACATAAAAATGCGAGCAGAAAAGTGCATGACTATGGGACTGCAAATGTTTTGGCAAGATTTTGCCACCATCTTGGCTATATATCACGGTTGCTTGGCAATTCAATCTCAGGGGCCGCTTTAATGAGAAAGTACCAATTTTTTGTATTTGTTCTGCTTTTATTTAGATTTTTAATTTCTTTTTTTATAAATTGAAGTTCATATTTAGTGATTATAGCCTTTTCTTGATGCATGATAATTTATATAATGAATTTTATTTTTTATGTTATGGTGAGAATCATCTAGTATATAGTAATCTAGTAATCATATTCTTATGCAGTCACATTTAATCATTATTGAGAATGATGTAATATATCAACATCACAAGATTAATTTGAATAAAACAGCAAAATGAATTGTTTCAAAGTGGACTTGTAGAATGTTGACCATTTTAATGAGAATGTTTTACTGCTTATAAAAAAAATTTGGACTTTCATTTGTGTAACTGTTTCTAAATGAATTTCTCTGTTAATTTTTTTTTATTTAATACGATTTAAGCACTGATATCTCTAAGCTCGTAATCTTCATAATTGTGCTCAATATGATCCTTTTTTTCCATAAAACTATAAAATTCAGCAATTTTTTCTTTTTGTTTTAGTAAAGATAGTTTCACCTGTATGCATTTTTAGTTTCATTATCTTCTAAATTATTTATGAGAACTTTCTTTTTATCCCAGCATTTAGCAGATTCCTGTTTTATTTATATTTTTGAAATTTAAATAGTAGTTGGTTTGATATGAGGTACATTAACCGTTTGACCTTAACATTATTTATTGAGCTTTCACAGTATGGACATAGAAAATTATTTGAGAGAATTCTGAGGACGTATTTCAGACACTCAAATTTCTGTGATTGAGACATTCCTTATTCTTTTTCTGCTATAATTGTCATGGGTTGATCTTGTATTCTTAAAATTACTTCAGGCAGTGTAAAATAAATTGGAAAATTCTTTATTAAAGCCTGTGCAGAATAAAAATAAATTCAAGTTTTTGCAAATCTGCTTTTTTTTAATAGTGAAAATGCCAGTCTTAACATGCATATTGTTCTATATCTTTCTTGTTCTAAAATGTTTATCGTGTACCATAATATGTGTTTTTAAAACTGTAAGACTCATTAACCTATTAATGCCTAAATTAATTAAAAACATAGTTTTCAATAAACCAAGGTTAAATTGACTATAAAGTAAAATAAAATTCAGATAGAAGAATTTTTTTTAAAAATTGGAAAAATTAATTTTAAAAAACTTTTTCTTACATAAATATTAGAGATTTTTAAAATGTAGTAAAATATCGAAAAAAAATCATTTTCTATTTCTTGCATTACCTCAAAAATAAATCAAAGGAAAAATTTTAAAAAATTTCAAAATGACGACATTTTAATTTCAAAATCTGTCTAACTGGTAATGTATGCCTGTTGAAAACTGTTTAGGAGTTTGGTAATACCTATTGACTTCACAAACAAAGCTAAAAAGAATGCATTTGGTTTAGCCACAGAAGTGAAATGTAACTGTCCTATAAATAGGACGCTAACAGGTTAACATATTTTGCACCAGACTTGTAAAAGTATGTCTTTTCCATGCCATGTAGACGGCAGATGCAGCTCAAAATATGTGGGTGTTCATGCAAAATCCACTGAAGTTCATTTTCATACTGAACAATTACATTAGATTACTCTTGTGACACACTTGTATACATATACCTCATTTACCAAATGTGTTTTTCCATTACAATACATTATTTGTGTTAACAAAATAATATGAAGATGAGGATTACCATCTAGTTCAGGGGTTCTCAACCTTTTTTCCACTCACATACCCCTTGATTAGTTTTTTTTGTTTTTTTAGTACCCTCTACCATTATATCCCCCAACCATCCTTCAGCACAAAAATGTTTTTATTTATTAATGGTCAAGGGAGTTAGCTTAAGAGTCAAACAACTCAAATTAACTAAATAAACTTGGTAGGATTGATTTTTGACTTTTCATTTTATTCCAGTTTTTATAATAGTGTTCAATGTAAAAACAAATGAAAACAGCATTGAAACCATTTCATATTAACTTATGATGAGAGCTAGCAAGGCCTCATCGTGGTAATCAGTGAGTCATGCCTGCTTTTAATCGTGTTTTTTAAAAAATCATCGAGGGGAATTGGAATTTTCTGTTTAACTCTACAACAAAAGAAAAAGGACATAAAGAATGGTTGCCCCTTGTAAAGCTACATCTGTTAAGAAGAAACTAGCTATGTAGCCAGTCATTGCACGGGCCATCTTGAATATATAAATGACAAAATATTAACAAATCTAGGTACCATTTATTCGAACTGAAGTATATACGCATGAAGCAAGGTGCATTGCATACATGGAATCTCAAAGTAAAACCTCATGAAAAGCAACATTTTTAGTAAACCCTCCAAAAATTGGAGAGATTTAATTTCCCCGTTTCTTTGTATTATCCATTGCCAAAGCATGCATACAACGCCTCAATGTTTCTTTTAAAAAAGCAACATTCCATGTGAAAATACTGGCTAAGGCAAATATATTCCTACTTTTCGAAGACTGTCCTTGAGATTTGTTTGTTCATTGCAAAACCACAGCTATCCAGGCACATTGCTGGGGCTTGCATAATTTCTTGCAGAGAAGGTCATGTGACAGCCACTGAGCTAAATAAATACTTTGTGAATGCATGAAGTTAAAAATTTTTTAAAGGGAGGGAATTTTTAATAGCTTCTATATTCCACACACCAATAACAAACTACAGTACATTTTAATGAAAAAAATGTAGGAACAAAATCTTATAAAGTCTCAAAAAAAGATTATTAGATGAAAAACACACACTAAAAAAATTAAATCTGCAATTTTAGAGGAAATTTTTCAATCTTCAGTTCAAACACAAGTAATGTAGGAATGGAAAAAAGTTTTGTGTGATTATTTTGAGAAATCGCGAAATTATTAAATGTTTAATTCAAATTTCAAGTGATTTTTGAAAAATCGTAAGCTAACTTTTGGAATTCCGATTTTTTAAAAATTACTCAGTCGAAGAGAGGAAAGTATGCACTTTCCCAAGACATAAACTTGATCAAACACGGTGATGAGAAAGAGATACAGGATGATTCGAACATTCTATCCACAAAAACACGTCAAAATTGACTTAATTAAAAAAAATACAAAAAATCGTTATTTTGTAAAAAAAAAAAAGTTATACTGTGTCCTGGCCAAATGAATGGTCTATCTGATTCTGGAATTATTTTTTGTCTCTCTTTAGTTCGGTGGGAAAAATGGCAGATTTAAAAACAACTGAGAAAGATTTCTTCTATGACTGGCCACCCTTTGCAGTCCTCTGCACGGTAGATGACATTACAGGGGAAAACCAATCATTCATTTTGATGTTTTTAATTAATATGTTTTTAATTAATTGCAGTTTTGGAATATAAATGGTCAAAATGAATTCTTTGGATTATTCTCCATCTTTTGGTACTTTCGGCTCGCTTCTAATTTCAGCGGTTCATGAAAAGATAGCCTCACCTGCATACATGTTGAGTTTTCGTAGTGTAGTTGGATGAATCAAGCATAATTATGCAACATAGTTGATGGTCGGTGGGACTGGTGACCAGTTATCAAGAAATTGCTAGATATTAATCTACTTCCATTTTCTTATTGCTTGAAAAGACTTTTGGACTCATACAATTTTCACTTTCATTTTCCATATAAACTTCGGAGAATAAAATTTTAGAATATTCTTATACTTTTTGTTTTCTGCCATTATGAAGATCACTTTTGCATACTCCTAACTTGTCTGCCACGTACCCTCAGGGGTATGCATACCACAGGCTGGGAATCTCTTATCTAGTTGATCATTTTGAGTTTTTCACAATAAAGATATAAATCGAGATATATATTCACCTTAAGAATAAATATTTTGAATATTCAATAAAAAAAAATCCATCTCATTTTTCATCTTTAAGAAGCTCTTGCTTTGTTTAAATGATATCAGATTTTGAATGTGCTTTTTGATCCATTAAGCTAACACATGTGTTATGTAGACAGTTATAAAATTAGGATAATATATGTAGCAATGCTCATTGAAAGTTAAAAATAATTTTATATGTTTCAGATTTATACTGATTTGAATTCTTAGTATAGTTTTAGTTGATGCATTAAAAATTCTTTGGTTTTAATGAAGTTTGTTTTCCTCATTTTGAATCTAGCACTGATATGCTGTTTCATCATCCTAATAGTAATTCTAGATGACAGTGTTGCAACTCGCACTACTTGAGTGGGTATTTAGCTTTAAAAAATAGGTCACCACTCTGCAACCTTGTAACATTCAAAAGGCTTGAATTTAAGCTCCTCTTTCTAGAAAAGTGTTGAGCATTGGTATTGCAGCATAATTTCCTCTAATCATTGATATGAATGTTATAGTCATCCATTTTCTATAAAATGCAGTTTTGAAGGACTTGCTTGAGAGAATGCAATTTTGTTGAGAATTTCACTAATTGTGTTCATATGAAAACATGACCTCATACCTATACACATAGCTTGCAATTATGTATTTACATATGGAAGTTTCATTATTATTGTTCTATTTGTCAATCTACAACTTAAAGAATTAATCCTTTGTATTTGGTTACAAGTTCTGGAACAGGGGAAAATTTCAGTTTCCAATTATATTACTTTCCCTCACTAAATTGTTATGAAAAAAAAGGACCCCTCCCCCTAAAAACATGGATTTAAGAAAAAGACCAAATTTAAATTGTGATTGAATTATCTTTAACCTTCTGAGCAGTGCAAACGTCTTTTTACGTTTTTCATGTTCAGTTCAAAAGCGGATAGCTCGTATTTATATGTACATTTTCTTAAACAATCATGGATAAAGTGTTCTTAAGATTTCAGAGATATAATTAAATGCAAAAAAGATCGATACATTTACTTTAAAGCTAATTTTTCTAACCTGATAGCTAAAAGTGCAAAATAATTGGGCCCTTAGAGGGTTAAAGAACATAAGAAAGAAGAAAGTGTGATCAGTTTCTCTTGAACTAAGTTGTATCTTGTCATTCAATATCACTTAATTTTGAATTGGTTCCAGATTACAATAATGGTAATGGTTTAACTAAATTATTTTTAGTATTTTAAACAGTAGTGCAATTATTATTTCCCAGATATATATCTATGCCTAATTTCTTAATTACTGAACTTATGTTCCTTTCATTATTTCTTTTTGTAGTTCATTGAAAAATTTTGAATATGCCAATCGATTTCTTTGCAGTTTCTGTTTTAAGTTCAGAAAACTGAACTTAAAACAGAAGTAAAAACTTTCTTTGCTCCTGATTTATCTTTCTAAAAGTTGTTCTGCAAATATCTGTGGCCAGTAAACTTATTTTTATCAAGACATAAATCATGCATATTTATTGTATAAATGATGTGACAATTTTATCCAGGTAAAACCTTGATAAAAAAAATTCTTACTTCACTAAAAAATGTAATTTATTTTTGATTTTATTATGCTCATTTTAATGCAAATATAGTCAGTATTAAGACTTTTGGTGGAGAACACCTAGTGAAATAATCCGGAATATGATCCGGTGTATTTAAAAGTGATCATCATATTTGAGCAGAATTTTGTTTTGAACACCTATTGAGTGGCATAGATGGGGGGCTCCAGTCAGCAAAATCAGGCATGCAGGAAAATAATTTTATAACTAAGAGCAAAAGCAATAGTTTGATCATTGTGTGCCTAAAAAAAAAATATATATATATATAATTGATTCATATTTTTCGCCTTTTGTCGGTAAATTGCTAGTATGGCGAAAAAAGACTGGTGGTGGACTTGTGATTTCACCGCCTATCAGAGATCGAGGGTGTCAAATAGCAAATTAGGTTATTAATAAAAAGAAAATTTTCTACTAGATTTTTTTTATTTTGAAGTTTATATAACTTGTAAAGGGAGGGCAATATGTTCCAAGTTGGCACGGGAGAAAAGTTACAGCTATTATGGTAGTTTTGGGGTAATGAAAGTTGTTTTATTTCATTGAGCTCATTCTACAACCCAATGTCATGTTTGAGCAGTGGTGGCTCGTCAACTGAGAAATATGTAGTGCTGCAAAAAAAAATTAAAACCTTCAAGATAATGTGTTTAAAATAGAATTTTTTAAAAAACAGTTTTACTTCTAAATAGCGCATAATTAAGAAAATTGCAACTAAAAATTGTGTTTTAGGAAATTATCCACGTATCTTTTTTCCCCACGAGCGATTTGTAACAAAAGAAAACGAATGCTTATTAAAGCAGTTGAGTTTCCGTCACACAAATGTGAAAGCAAAAACCATAACCAAATTACTGAGAACGAGACACAAGCAAAGAAAAATCATCAAGAGAGCGTACTTAAGGCCATCCTCGAGTGGGAAGGAAAAAGAGCAACACACAGTTGGCCTTGCACCAAAGGACTGCATTAAATGCAGCTCAAGCCACTGCCAAACTCGATGGGAGGAAATATTGGTTTCATCTTCCGAAGTGTTGCGCGAATTTTGATGTTGGTGAGGGCTGTTTCCCGAACAGCTCCGACTGGCGTATTTCCTGCTTATTGATGTATTTTCTGTATTCTTTTTCGTTTTTCTTTTCCACCATTTTCATTGCTGATCAAACTTTTTAATGAGAAAAAATAAACTAATAGGATTAAAATAAAAATACTGAAAACTTGTAAAGTAGTTTTAGGGTGTGCTGCAGCTCTGCAGCCCTAATAGACGAGCCGCCACTGTGTATAAGCATGTTTTATGTCATTTACCAATAATGTGAGGTTGTTTCCTCCATAATATTACTGCAATTATGTATAAATGACTTCAAACATTATTAGCATAGAATCTAACATAAGATTATTTCTTTCAGGTCATATCATTATTAAATGTGGAAACAGAATATGTTACTGAATTAAGGCCGTCTAATGCCCAAGCGCAGCCTCGGCCGGATGAACTTTCATTTTAATTGATCAAAGTGACTACATTTGTAGATTTCATTTGTGACACACATTTCATTATTAAAGAACCATTCCTTTCAGATCATATAGGTTATTTTTGGATGCTATTCGCATAAAACTATATGAAGTAACTTTTGTTATTCATAGGATTCTATTTACAAAGATTGTTACAAATGTATTTGGAAATAAAAATGTGCTCAAGTGCTGGTTCCTGTTTGGGACAGCACAGAAGAAGGTCTGATTTATTGCTCCAGGGATGATCTCTAGTGCTATTAATGAAGTGATAATAAAATGATTTAAAATGCCATGAATGGTTGCTATAAATGCTGGATGTCTAATCTAGTTGTTTGTTTGGATTTCAGTTATTCATAAAAAAGACAGAAAGTTGATTATTATGGCAGATTTTAAACTGAAATGCAACTGTTTAGAGATATATTTTTTATGAAAAATATGTTTTGAATGTATATATGAGGAATCGTTTACTTAATGATTGAAAAGTCAGGCAAATGCATTTGTAGATTTTTCATACTGATAGTTATTCTTACACATTTTCTCTGATATATTTCAGTTTTATTCTGCTGTAATTTCTTCTGATTTATAATCTAATTTCCAGTTGTCAAGGAAAGAGAGAGAAATGAAATGATTAAAACCAGTACTTCATATTTGATTATTAGGAGGTGTTTATGTTATTCAGATTCATTTCTGAAACACATCTATCAATAATATATAAATATTGAATTTATTTCTTTTATGAAACATTGGAATATACAAACAAATTGAGACATCCTGTATTTTATTAGTATTACTTCTCTGATTAACTCTTTGCCTCACATTTATTTATTGTAAGCATTTTATTTATATCATTTGATTTCTTCATTTTTTCAATTTTTTTTTTTTTTTACTGTAAAATAATAATAATAAGGGATCTCGACATATACAGATAGTGTCATTTCATTTTTAGTTATTTTCTTTTACATTTTCCTTGGCCTCCAAATGTGTACATAGTGTTAAACAACTTAATATTAGTGTTAATATTTCTTTAAATATTGTGAAGATATTATTTTAATTACTTTATTTGACAGTGTAATTAAATTAATTTTGTTTATATTAGTAAATTCTCTGTTCAAACCACTACTGTATATTTGAATTACTGTGCATTACTAAATAAAATATGAGTGCTAAATTAATCTGGAATTTTTTCCTCTTTAAAACTTTAAATCTTGTATTATTTTTATAAAATCTTGTATGTTTTTTGTTGTTGAATTCATTACATTACATTTATGTCTATGAAATACCGTCATCAGCTATTACTAATATGAAAGAATGATTACTTTTTAGGATTTGGGTGATACAGAAAAAGCATCAGCAATTTTCAATTAACAAATTATTTAAAATTTTACAATAAATACATATAGTCTTGATTTCAGATATTTATTATCATATCTATAAAAAAGTTATCTAATATTATGTAGAATATCTCTGATAATAGTGTCTTAATCACTTTTCTTTATTGTGTGATAACTGATATTATAATTGGTTGTTTCTTTCACTGAAAATGTCCTCATATATGTGGGTAGATATGATTTTTGAAAACTTTTTCATTATTACACTTATTTTATAGTTCATGTTGTATTAGTTGAAAGTGCTTATTTTGGTTTTGTTTGCTTTTGTTGACCTGAAAGCACAAAGGAATTGGAACATCTGTGGAAATTCCCTTATGTCTGACTTTACCCAGTTGATGGAGTTTTTTCTATGTAGGGTGCACAGTAATGGAGCTCAGTACTTGGTTTTTTTCTAACCAGCATGGTAGTTGACAAGTATAGTTTAAAACAAAGTAGGTAAAATCCTATAATATTCCTATGAAGTTTGCAAATCTAACTTCAAAACTATTTTGAAGAGATCAAAAATTTCATAATTAATAGAGTTTTCTCAAAAGAGACTTTTCGAATTAAAAAAAAATGATTAGTATTTTAACAATTGATTCCTGATGCATCTAGAAAATTAAATGAGTTTTCAAGTAATTTTCTATGGTTAATAACCTAAAAAGTTCAAATTATACCAGGATATATTTCAATGTACCATTAAAAGAAAGTATTCAAGGATAAAAATATTGTTTAGGTTTATTTAATGGTTGTATTTAAAAAGCCATGTCATTATTTCTGAACAGTATTGAATTTTGGTACTTTTCTGTTAGCCGGGCGCAAGCGAAAAATCACCAAATGTAAATTCCGCCAAATTTCTTACAACCATTCTCTTGGCGACTCAGCTTGCGTTTGGTTCACAATTGGTGACATTTGCACCCGGCTAATGGAAAATTGCTTCGCTCTTGGCGACATGGTTGTTCACAATTGGCAACATTTGCGCCCGGCTTGTGGAAAATCGCTTGGCGACTTGGCTGTTCACAATTGGCAACATTTGCGCCCGGCTAATGGAAAACCGCTTCCCTTGGCAACTTGGCTCGCGTTTGGTTCACAGTTGGCAACATTTGCGCCCGACTAACGGAAAAGTACCTGAATTTCAAATGTTTGAAATTATGTTGAGTTTAGCTTGAAAAGTGTTTCATCTCGGACAGCTGTCAGTTTTGCTTATTATATGATCTAGTCACTGAAGAATTAAGATCTGTGAATATTGATAAAAACTGTTTCGATTTTCACAAATGTGACATTTTTTAAAATGCTTTATCGTTATTTTTTTTCCAAATAAGATATTTTGAGAAAAGTCATCTTTCGTTCATATTTTTTAACCAGTAGTTAACATATCACTTCACAGTCTATATTAGACAAACAGAAGTGTCTAAATAACAAAATCTTAAATTATTTTTTTAAATGTAGTTTCAGTTTATGATCATCTATTCATATTGATAATTTTGATATAAAGGCAATTTTTAAAGCTTCTTTTATTTTCTTGAGCTGATAATCCAAAGATTTCATTTTTTGATCAGGCATTAAAGCTTATTTTGTTATTAGAATTCTGTGCTTTTCAAAATTAAAAAAAATCAATAGGTATTCAGATAGTTAATTTTAGTGACAGTTCTTCTGTATATTTTGTATAATAATTTATTGCAAGTTACCTGATTATTATTAATTTTCATTTTGCTAAAGGTTTAGCCAGATATTTTGAGTAAGCAAGTGTTCCATTATTTTCAATCCCCCCCCCTTAAAACATGAGAAGGTCGGTTTCAGACTGATACTCTGTCCTTGCCAGTGTAATACTAGACTACAGGAATTTTAATAAATAATGTAATTTTTCTATATAAATTGTTCAAAAGAACTGAACTTTAGTTTTGTATTCTGAAATTGCAGAACAGTTTAAGATAACTGAAGATAAGCCAAATAAATAGTATGTTAAAGATTAAACTTGATAAAAAATTTTCTTCATAAAATCTGTACATATTTAAGTTGCATATGATATAATGTCATGTGAAAGAATTCAACAAACGTGACTATAAAGTAAATATTATTAAATAACTGAAAGTGGCAAACATCTAAGCTAATATTATCATTTTTTTTTCTAACAAGTTAATGCAGTGAATATAGTATTAAGTTTATAAATTATTAATTTATAATATTATTAATTATTTTATTAAGTTGCTTCAGAATTCAACATCCCATTTATTCTGTTACCAGATAGAATACATGGTGATAAAATAATAACAAATAGTAATTTAAAAACTGTTTAAAAGACATTTATCTGCTTATTTTGTTCAAGATGCGGGTTTTTATATAGATTTATCTAATACGTATTTTGAAAATATGAGGTGCCAGACTGATTTTTATTTTACTGTATTTTATGAAATCTGTCATTGGTATTTTTTAGACTCTTAATATTGTATTCCATTGATGATTCCATGCCAGTAACATATGCGAGACTAAAAGAAGAAAAATATAGAATATATAAAAGAAAATCATTCATGCAATATTTATTTCATATTAAGTGTTATTCAAATGGAAATATGCGTGTGAACTGATTTTTGTGCACCTGATTTTTGCATGCATAATGCAGCATTATCTAATTACATGATTTCTGTTTCAGAATACTTATTATTTTTTTAAAAAGCATGTATAGGGTAAGAAGGTATGTCAATTCTTGTTTTGGTAGTCTTATTTTTTAATTTTTTATTCTCAATATGACATATCTTATGCAGATTTCAAAATGTTTATATTATTTCAGTATATTATTTTGTATCCTTTATATGCAATGAGATTATTCAAACATGAGTTATGAATTTCCTAGAGTAAAATTTTTCATCATATTACTTTATTTATTGAAAATAAACTGTAAAAAAATAGTTGAAGCTAACCAACTACTGCCAAATTGTTGCCTTTAAATTAGCATTGTCCATTTAAAATTTGTCTTCTAAAATTTATTATGGCTTAAATTTGTAGCTTCTGCATTTTAATCTTATCCAGTGAAAAATTTTTAAATTGTAAAATATTTTTCTTTTTATGACTTCTATCATCATTCACTAACTATGAGATAGGTTAATGATAGCTGAATGTTTGTGTGTATGATATAACTAGTACTTCTTCTGTAACTGCTGTTAAAAGTTTGATTCCGTCTTTCTTCATTCCAAAGACAAATTTTGTGAAGCATGTATATTTAGATTGATTTTTTTGTCAGATCATGTGTATCATCATCTTGTTCAGTGTTTGTTGGCATAAATGCACTCTGTCGGATGTCTTTACAGTATTTATGCAGTGATGTTTGCAAAATCTGTTTCTGTGTTTATTGAGAAGTAAAAAATTCAAATACCATTGTCCAGTGGATTTTTCTGCATATGAATGCAACCTTTTGACTATAGTTACTTTGTATAATGTATTTGGTGCTATTATTTTGTGACTCCTCAGTGATTTTCTCTCGGTTATACTTTAATGAATTATCGAATATAAGCAAGCGCAAGGATGTGTTTAAGACAACTTACTAAATTATACATTTAATGAGAATAGTTTTAGTTTTAGAAACATCAATGAATTTGTGGTATTCGAGTGAGAAAAAATATCGGTACTTTTTCAATTTTGTTTATTTGCCAAATTGAATCAAAATAGCCAAAACTAATTATCAGTCATTTTCACTGTAAAATTCGTTTTTCTTTTATTTTTTTAAATACTTTGCCAGATCTGGAAAGGTGCCAAAGGAAAAAGAAAATTGCCAATCTGGTTTCGTTGGAAAAGTACCGATTTGTTTACAGTGTATATATGCATGTTGGGAAGCAAAGTTATTTACTGAAAATGCACTGTATAGCTTATTTTTGTTGGCTTAAGCAAAAGATCAATGTTCTGTAAATTTTATAAAAGTTACTTCACTGTGTATTGCAATTACCCTGTTGATGTATCTTAAATAAAATGTTTTATTGTTTTCATACATATTTTGTCTTCTCATTTTTAAAACCTTTGATTGTCATCTGACGTGTTTTTGCTTAAGCTTCTAGGAGATTTTGTTTAGAAACCTGATATTTGGAAGATAAGGCCCAGGTTAGGACCTAAGTGTTGAAATGGTTATTTGTGCTGGCAGTTAACCATTTATTTCATAGAGTGCGAGTCCAATCAAGATATCTATATGATCAGAGAGATTTCTAGCAGCTTTGAACTGCAATACATCACCTGAAAGAATAAGAAGTTAGCTGACATTTTATTTTTGTATATATGTTATGGTTAAAGTGGTTAATCAGTTAGTATAATTACCAGTCAAATGTGATAAGGCAATTCGTCACTTCACCAGTAATTATTCATACTAACTGGTTAATCACATTGACTGTAACGTATATATGTGATTTTAGGTTTTTAACTTCCTTAACTCATTTTTAACGACACCTCATTTTAATTACTTCTACTTCCATCGTAATAAGCGCACTGCGACTTTCGAGTTGCGAGTCTGCTGGGAAAATCCCCTTTTTGCCATATATAACCTTTCAGCGCATTGTTAACTGCCTTTTTGATTCAAGCATGTAGGCTGATAACAACAGCGCTCCGCTCGGGTGTAACCTTTTTAATCCTGTTCATCGAGCTACACATAAAATTATCCCTTTACCTACGAAAAGGTAACCTCTCTTCAATGATTGAATAAAGGAAGATGGAATGAACTAAAGTATTTTCCTTGACTCAGATATTTTATATTTCACCTTTAATAAAGATGTTATATATATATATATATATAACGTATCCGTGGTTGTAGTCGTTGAAAATAAACACAGGCCGAGCAAAATACTACCTTTTATTTTATTATCAATAGGAGAGTGGTGAATATACGTCCATCTCTGTTTAGGTTACAAGCGAAAGTGCACAGAAAAATCCCTGTATTCTCTTGGATAAGGGAATAACATATGGACACGTGATCAAAGTGAAGGGAATATTGGGTATTTTTAATAAGTTACGTAGGCGTTTCAGGGGAAAATGTCTGGTGCCAAAGAGACGCCGTCATGAGTTTCTGTCGGCACGTGACAGCGATTAAGTATTCTTTTAGTAATAAACATGCAAAAATGAGAGATTTAATATACCTCCAGCGCAGGAAAAGAACGAAACTGGAGTTTTTGAAAAGTGATTTTGGAATACATTAAGATTTTAAAATATATAATATTAGAATTTGGAATAAAATTAAGTGAGATTATTACATATATAGAGAGTATGCAATTTAGGTCACCAGAGATGGCGATGACACACAGATCCAGAGGTGATTAATTGGAGTTATTTTTTGAGCAACTTGTGTTGGGTATTACCTGGTTAACAGCACTTAAAGCAGAGATTATTCACGTATTTTATATTAGAGATAGAAATTGTTTTAAAATATTATCATGAATGTTAAACGCTAGTAAAATAAGTTAACAGACACACAGTTCACAATAGTATAACAACGCAGTTGCATAAATAACACCAAGTCGTACGTATTAATCACAAACTTTTGCTAAAAGTAAGTATTCTGGCCGAGTGGTTAGAGCGTCCGCTTAGCGGTCGCGAGTTCTAATCCGAGGTTGTATTCGTACTCTGTTTTTGCTATGTTTGTAATGAGTTTGACGTGGCAAGCTTGTTGCAAGTTCATCGTGTGGCGACTTCAAAGCTTGCGTTAACTTGCTGCAAACTTGTTTCACACTTGCACTCTTGTCGTGGCAAGCTTGCAGATTTGCAGTGCAAGACTGCTGCAAACTAAAATTGCTATCTGGGTGGGAGAATTAAGCTATGTTTTATAGAAAAATGGAGCAGACCTCTTCATTGGCCATAAAATACTCGTTTCTAAGTGTTTCTATTTAAGTTTTTGGACACAAAGATTAAAAAAAACAAATTCTACAAACCTTGCTGTAGTGTGAATTTGTGACCCAGCGCGGCAGGATCCTGCAAGGACATTGGTGGTTTGTTGCCGTTTGGACACACCTCTGTGTAGTGGATTATGGGATACATCACTGGAAAGATAATATATAAGAAAAATATAAGATATAGAATATACATGCGAGGCACAAAAATATTACCCCCCGCAACATTTTATAAAAAGAACCCTAAACATTATTTCTGTCGTCAGTATATCTTTTTCTTAATACAAAACGTACAGCGAAAAATAAGGTAACAGTAGATAAAATCTTTTACCGACTTCTAATACAGCTTACGCATTTTTTTTTTTACTAAAATACAATGTTTATTTAAAATTTAAGTTAAGAGAAAAATTAAAACAATGCCAGTTGATTTATGCCAACAATGTCAATATCATCACATCCATATTATCCTATTCATTATATCTTGTCAACATCACTTTTTCTCAATACAGCGATAGATAAGGTATCAGCAGATAGGATTTTTTACTAACTTCGGACGTACCATTAACCCTTAAAAGCCTGATTTTTTAAAAATTGATTTAAAAATGTTTTTTGACTTTCATTTCTTATATAAAACATTGGAAAATACTTTAAAAAGTTATATTTTGTTTTAAGTATGGTTTATGGCTAAAAAACAGTTTGTTACCGACTGACAACACTGGGCTTTAGTAGAGTAAAATGTCCTTGATAAAATTCTATAATATTAAACACAGATGAATTTTAAGAACTAATAATACGGATACGCAATTTTCTTCAACATTGCAGAATAAAATACGGTTTTCTCAAGCGTACAAACGAAGCAAAGAAGATGCAGCGTCAAGTGAAAAATAATTTATTTTGATTTTCTCACCAGCACTCAGGCTGACATCTGTATTTTGTAAATTGATTTAATAAAATTTTCAGTATGTTTCCAATTGGCAACAACAGGTATTCGAGCTTCAGTCTTATTCTGAAGATCTTAGAAGAAAAAAATTGGGTATTCTGCTTAAAGGCAACACTGGGCATTTAAGGGTTAAAACACATTGATTGTGGGAGTAGGTGTGTGGAGAGGAAGGTTGAAGGTTTCGCACGGATTTTACTGGTCTATATATAATCTTGATTTACATCGCGGAACCCATTATCAGATGACTTGATGTGATTTGTTAATTAATGTTACCCTTTGAAGCTACACTAAAGTTATTTGGGGGACGGTTCTCGTAATTTTGAACCGTGATTAGATGACTACTCAAAGACAGGCCAAGAAGCTAACAGAGATTTCGCTATACTTCCGGCGCTGCACCGATGAATGACGTAGTTGGTGTTTCTACGCGTTTTGGGGTTACTTTCTATTAGAATTCGCCAACAACCAGAAGTATATTTTCTTTGTTTCGTGTGCGCCAACGTTTCGTTCTCAAAGCAAAAAGAGGAAGTTGCTTGGATCGATTTTTTTTTACTATTACAATGTTTTTAAGTACATAATTTGTACATTATTAATTAAAGGAAGCCTGAGAAATATCAATAGTAGATACTTGACACTATATTTAATATTGTATACAGCAGAAGATTCAATGTCAAAAAAAAAAAAAAATGATTACACCAACCATACTTTCATGTTGTTATCTTGAAATAAAGGGTGCATAAATTTTTTAATAATTAAAAGGCAATTTAATAAAAAAACTAAAATTTTTACAATGAATAATGCTCGAATAATAATCAAATTACAACTCAAATTTTATATATATTCAGTAAAACTTTTTTTTCACTCTTCTAATACGGAGTTTTGAGAAGTTAAGGTATGTACATCGAATGTTTTATATTATACAGCATAACCGAAAGCTTCATATTCTATTTTAAATATTTTTTTTAGCACTCTTATAATATTTTTCATTGCATGCAAATATTTTTTGGATAAACTTGCGCACAAATGAATCCGTTAAATCTAGAGTTTAACATTTAGTTTTTTATAGATAAACAGATTGAGCCAAACATATAAAATGCAAAAAATAATGTGCTGTGTTACATGCTGGGCAGCATATATATATGTACAAAAAATGATGCAAATACTGAAAAAAAATAAGATCAATAAATAATTTCAAAAGCAGCGCTATTTTAGAATTTGCTACCATATAAAAATAATAAAAAAAAGAAATTAATTAACAGCAATAAATTCTGTTACGTTTTCTGAGTAATCATAATCACGCCAGCACCAAGAGAGATTATTCGCCAAATGTGAACTCGAAGAGACAGAGAAAAAAAGCTTTTTCCCCGAATGCTCCCAAGGTCATTTTGGTTCCTCGTAATTTCCGACAGAAGGCGGAAAAAAAAAAGATTTAAGAAATTAAATAATATACGTTTTGAAAATAGATTTTTATTGCAGAGAATATCGGCTTTTGTTATTTAAAGCAAAATTCTGTTGAAATATGTCAATTACTTTCAAAATACATTAGAATAATTGCAGGACTATTCACTTGGCGGAAGAATGCCATCCATATAGCTTCCACTGTATAACATTCTTGAGCTGTCTTGGACTATAGGACGACACCTGAGCCAATTTATTACACGTTTTTATGTAACTTCACGTTTTTTTATGTTTGTAAAGATGGGATTTCGTAATTAATTTTTCACTCACCCGCTGATGAGATGAAGCTCTGAAATTTTGCACAGGTATATGTTTCCGATAAAAATGCAACATTTTCAGAATTGGTCGATTAATTATCAATTAATTGATCAATTTTAATCAAATTTTGTTCGGTATGGACTGAGTAACCTGATCTGATGACATGATAATTATAGCAATGGAAATTTTAAATGATTAAATTTTAAAACTTAACTAAGTCTTTTTGTTCCATAATTTTTCACTTAATTTACAACGTTTAAACAAACTCAAAATATTTTTTAAAGAAAAATATTAAAAAACCCTAAATTTAAGAGTTAATATTTACAGAAACTTAATTTTTGTTGGAAGACTGGAAGCCATAATTTCTTTAACTTGTACGTCAAGAATTGCATCATAAAGCAGTGCTGTAAGTATGCTTACCTGTAAATACAATAAAACAGGAATATAATGATCCGTATCCAAGTCAACAAAAGAAAACTATCAAGTTGGGCAGCTGAACAACAAAGATTCCAAATATAGCAAGAATAAACTTAGGGAAAACTCAAAAACTATCGACAGTTCTCTGATCCACGGAAGAGAAATACAAGGTTATTCAAAAAGAAGGTGTAGAGTTAAAACATTTATTTCTAATGAACGACAATAGATAGAGACACATACGATACATCACTGGATACAGAAAAGTTCAAAGTTTTATTTTATGCATTCAACATGAGCTCCATTTGCTATGCGACAAACAACGAATCGGTAGTCTATTTATTGCCACACGCGAAGTAACTGATCCTGAAGTAATTTTAAAGGCACCCGGATTCAGTTTTATTAACTATACATTATGTTTATTGAACTCAATGCTGTACCAATTCGATCTCGCAAATCTTGAAGAATAGCAGGAGTAGGTGGTACATACACGGTTTCTTTTATATACCCCCACAGAACAAAATCGCAAGGGGTAAGATCTGGTGACTTGAGATGAACGAGATCATGTTGCCCACCTCTTCCGATCCATCGTCCTGAAATTGTGCCAATAAGATACTGCAGTACCTCGGGGTGGAAGTGAGGAGAAGCCACGTCTTGCTCGAAGATAAAATCATCCCGATCTTGTTGAATTTGTGGATACAACCAGCGTTGAAGCATGTCCGATTTCACCAGGATTATCCGAATGCGTAAAATAAAAGTTTGAACTTTCCTCCATCCAGTGATTATCTTATATGTCTCTATCTATTGCCGTTCATTAGAAACAAATATTTTAAATCTGCCGCTTCTTTATGAATAGTCCTGCAGAAATTGTTCTTTTCTCTCGTTGCTGAAAATTAGAACTAAATAATTTTAAAGGCACCCGGATTCAGTTTTATTAACTATACACTGCATGATGTATCATAAAAAAAATTCGTCAGGATGTCCCGAAAGGTCGATTACGAACTTTAAGGGTAAATCAGGCATACAGAAACAAATCATTTTTGCAATAGAACACGTGATCGGAAACGCAAGGGGGGGGGGATGGATTACAGAGAGCTGCTCATTGCCAGTGAATAAGTAAAAGGAAAGGATACACCAGATAAAACGTACAACACATATTTATTGGAATACAAATTCACAACAGCACAGCAACCCTGTTGCTCGAGCAACAAGTTTTTTGCACATTTACCCCAAAGGTTTGTTGTTGATACGGCGTCTTGTTTGCCAATGTGTCTATTTTACAATGTTCGAATTTAATGTTGTTATTCATGTGACTCTGATATTGGGAATTTGCATTCCATCACAACTGTATCGAACACTTTATCCTTTTCTTTCACTTACATCACTGACTAAGAGCCCCTGTAACGACCGCGCTTTGAGTTTGCCCATCTCCTACAGCGAAACTCGTTTGTCTTGACGTGCACTCAGTAGCGTACAGACCAAAGGGCAAGGGGAGCATAGAATTCCCAGGCGCCAGGTTAAGGGTGCGCCGTGGAGTCAAAATACAGTCAAACCCCGTTATAACGAACCGACTCAGAAGTTCGTTTTAACCGAGGTTTGCTGTATTCGTATTTGCAAAAAAAATGCACTAACATGCTAAGATACTACTTCTATAATAAACTTTTTAATAACGTAATATTTTCATTAGTAATTAGCTACAAATAAAGTATTAAATAATTCGCTTGCCAATGTTAGCCATGGTCACTGCAAAGTTCACAGAATGATAAGCAATTAAACTAAAATGGCAGAGAAAACACGTGATTGATCCTAGATCGTCTGACCAGAAAGTCCCCCCCTTCCCTGGTTGACACCAGGCCAGGTGTCGACCGGGGGGAGGAGGGGAGATAGAAACTGTAAAGAGCCTTGCCTCCTTTGTCCCACTTATGGGGTTAGCAGCGACTCTAACAAAGGTACAATAAGCGAGGAATGTGGTCTCTGAACCAGAGTATTTCATGCAAAAGGGGTAACTCTTGTAGAAGTTGGGTTGACGTGAGCACAATTAGTAGAGAAGTTCCCTTTGGGCAAGTGAAAAGTTTGAAGTTTTACAAATTTTCAGTTCGCATTAACCGAGTCTCTAGCGTTTGCTGTTCGTTGTAAACGTATGAAAATACATTATCAACATAGGGCTTCAGTTGGGACCGTGTAAAAGGTTCGCTCTTTTAATAATTGTTACTCCATTTTTAGTAATAATGCATGTGTTTTATTACATAATTTTAATTAGCTTAATTGGTCTTTTCTTAGTTGATATTTCAGATGCTTTCAAATCAGTAATTTTAATTTTATCCTTTATATTATTTATCTCTCTTTGTCAACATCCCTTTTTCTCAACTAAGAGATGAATGAGATATCATTGAATAGAACTGTTTTAAAGACTTCAATGAAAACGTAGTCATTTTATGTTAAACACAGTTTTTTTTTTCAAAATTTGAGTGGAAAGAAAATTTTTAGTGACAAGAGAAGCTGTCACTTGGGCAAACTTAATCTAACTCAATTGACCTGTGCTATAAACATTTGAAAACTATGAAACATTTTTTTTAACATTTGTTAAATATGAAACATTTATTTACTCAATATACTTCAATAATAGATAAAATATTTTAATTACAGTGATGTGCGCTTTTTGGAATGAGCTCGTGCTATTTAGAATCGTGTCTCATTCTATGTTTTTCGTATTCATTGTGTACTTAGCCATCTTCTGCGACTAGCTTGTTCACCGGGAATATAATTTCAATTGAATCTCTTAATCATAATTTAATATTCATGGTTCTCTTAACAATTTCAAATTGTGATAGACATTTAATTCATTAGCTTTGAACCTGTTCAATTCGTTGTCTGCATGAACATCCCTAATAGTGTCAAGTGACTGGCTGTGTCATGCAACATAAAATTTCACATTGTTGGCATCAACTTCAATCTTATTCCTCTTGCAAAATATGTATTAGATTTTAACTTTAAAATAGCGCGGCACATTTTACTTCCAGTCTCATGTTAGCTGGATGAAAATGTGCTGATTAAAACATAGCATTAAACATTAAGATATTACCTGATCTTTCAACAATGATGGAGAAACAGGCAATTAAATGCTTGTTTAAACAATGAAAACGGTTTAAATTGCGTTGCAACAATGAAAAGTATTGTTGTAAATAATTCCAAAAAATATTTTTAAAAATTCATTAAAATTAGAGAAAAAATTGTACGGCAACTTAATTCATATCATTCAAAAGGTAATTTTTTGCACTTTCAAGATGGCGTTATGCTGTAATATTTTCGGAAGTTATAAAGGAAAAACGCCAAAATTTTGCTTAATATTTAATTAAAATTTTTAATTAAATTTTTAAATTAAAATTTTTAAAAAGGGTTCCGAGGTGCACATTCCCACCTCCAAAGTATGTTTGTGCCAAATTTAGTGACTCTAAGTCCAGTGGTCTGGCCTGTAGAGCGCCAACACACACACACACATTCTCCTTTATTATTAGTAGAGATGTACTTGATAATTTTTTTTAATAATTTCTTAGGTTTCTCTAAATTTTCCGAAATTTGTATTTATTTATTTGGATATTTATCGAATGTTCTTTGGATGTTTTAGAACGGGCAGGGCCGAATTAAGTCCTGTAGGAGCCCCTCGTTTTCCCTACTCTAACTTACAAAAACAAATAATTTTGCATTTATTGTAATTTAATTTCGATATAAACAATTTTAAGTTGCAAATTTTAACAAATTGAATTAGCAAATCATTTTACTTCACATCTCTCTCAGGACAGCTGGTTCCTGTATACCGAGTATAAAGAAATGTAAAATTAAAATTTAAAAGTAATTTTATACAAAATTAGAATAAAAGCGAAACTTTTTCAACATAATCTAAATGCTATTTAATTAGAGGATCGAGCATTTTTTAAATATAAAACATTCTTTTTCTTTGTTTCTTCTCCTCTTCCTTTAACCCTTCACTGCACGATTTTTCTTCTTTATGAAAAAAATAATTTTATAATTTTAGACAGTCACAAATGCAGGAAAAATAATGAAAAAAAAATCAGACTCCATATTTTTTTAAAAATACGGATTTTTATGGTATGTGCCATATGTGTCCCAACGCACACATTAGATATTTACCTCTTTGTGCCAGATGTGGCACAAACTCCAGAATACTTGTATATTAGATATACAACATGAGTATAATCAGTCGTATGTCCCCTTGGAAGATAAACCATATCTTTATACATACACCCACCAAGCAGTCTATACCGATACAAAGCGTATAGCTAAACATCTAAATCCACTATTAGATCCTTAGAAGAAATAAAACAAAACTGGTAATAGTTTTAATATCTAACACTTTTACTCACATTCCTTTGCACTATTGAAACAATATTGAGCAATTGCAGAGGTAAAACTATTAATGGATGATGGAAAGCTATGGAACAGGAATGGGAATAACTACCTATATTAATTTTGCAGAAAGCAATATTATCATTGAAATTAAGATGTGGAATGATAGTTAAGAACAGGGGCAGAAAAACAGAACATTCAAAGTTATAGCCAAAATACATGAAAAAACATTTTCCCACTTTTTTGTTTATAACTCAAAAACTATCAATTTTTAGAATATCATCATTATATACAAAAATAATGAGCATAAATTTTCCTACATTTCAGGTCAATACAACTTCTGCAGCAGTACTTGCTTCTGAGCTGACAAGCTGTCACTGCATTTAACCCTCTGAGTGGCAGAACCGGCTTTTCTGTTTTTTTTATATTTAGTTCAAAAGCAGATAATAAAATACAATGTATAAAAATTAATAACAGAAATGAGGCAAAAATGACAAATAATACAATAACAATTTATTTCTATAATCATATTTCAAACCACAGGTTACTAATAAAGCATTTAGCAACAAAAAATACACAATACTCTTTTACATAAAAAAAAGAGAGAAAAGTGTCTGCAACAAAATAGAGCAAAATACTTGCGACTTGAAATTAACAACAAACGCACAAATAGACATTTTTTGTACAAGTAAAGAATAAAGTTTCATACAATTCTAAGTGTAAATTAGGTAATTTTGGCAGGAAATGATTTAAGTAGGTAATCAATAGAATATCAAAACTTTAAAATAAACTTTAAATAGAATAAAAATTTTCCCACTTTTTTCTATCTGAACTCTATACGTTAAATCCATATATGTATGCCATTATAGCTCTGTCTTCTAATATAGTGTCACCAATCTCAAAGAGAATGCAGCATTATATAATCTATATAATGTATCATTTTCAAAGAGGTATGTAAAGTATTTAACATTGAGAACCCTATTTTAAAATGTGTATAGTATAACTATGCAACAGAAATGTGCTGCAAAAAAGTTGGAATACCAGAAGTCTGAGAATAAATAACTACAAATGAATACTACTGAAAAAAGTTCAGCACATTGGACATATCTAAGTTAAAATTTAATTTCATTAAAAAAAATTAGAATTTCAAGGAGGTTCATCATAAAACACTCACTTAAGAACCTAAATATCTTAAAAAAATAAAGTTAGTTATCAAAACAAATTATTTCAAAAACATTTACTTTCTTAATAATAACCAGACAGTTCACAGAATACCTATTTATATAATAAGGCCCTTATATGCTTAGAATAATATTCTTTTAAATGAAAATATCAATAAACTGCATCTATCATTTTTATCATACTAAATTTTGTAGTAATTTTTAAAGTGACATATTTAATTTAAAAAAAAAGCTGACAGAACATGGCTGCTTAAGCTGCCATAAAAGTTTCTATATTGCAGTAAACTACACATAATTTTTGGGATTTTGAATAAAAATTCAAGGTAACATTTTATATAATGCAGTTAGGTTGAGAGTTCAAACAATATTTATTACACTTCTGTGGAAGGATTAATCCCCGCCTGACGCAACAACCACCATCCAGCATTACGAGTGAACTGATGTCACTCTGCGCCAATCAGAAAGAGCAGAAGTGATGTCATCATAGCCGACGTTTACCGAATTCAGGCTGTCTGCGCACTTCCCTCTTGCCGCACGATGGATTAGCACAGGCATCAGGAGATGTCCCACGATTCTGTTATCCCTTTCTCCTTTGTAAATTACCCCTTTATATGTTAATTAAATGTTATTGTCATATTACGATCTTCCAACTAATAACTGCCAGATGAGTTCCTCTTCTCATGATGTTAATTTAAACGCACTAAATCCAAATTGTTTACCTCAACCATCATTTCATTTTTCGATTAAAGATATCGAGGATACTGTTCAAAAATTTAACGGCAAAGACTCCTATTCTGTAAATTTATTCTTGGCAGATTTAGATGATTTATTTGTTACCTATAATATTCAATCCGATGTCTCAAAAATTTTACTTACTAAGAAATCGTTGTTAGTATACTACATGAGCCGTAAGACATCCGAAACGGAGAGTAAATATACTAGCTTCCAGTTAGAAGTATTAGCAGTCATTGAAGCATTAAAGCACTTTCGTGTTTATATGTTAGGTATTCCGTTCAAATTATTTACAGACTGTAATGCTTTTAAACAAACTATGAGTAAAAAAGATGTATGTAACAAAATTGCACGTTGGGACTTAATGTTAGAAGAGTTCTTCCGGACTTTCAGTGATCTGTCTACGTTTAATTTCATCACCATTGTAACCAGCATCTTTAACATTTTTTATAGTTTCTAAAATTTGTATTACGTGCATTTTGAGGTAAACGTTTAATCCGGACTTTCGGTGATTTGGACACTGTCTGGTCCCATCTATTCCGGATTATCGGGACTCTACTGTATCTTTTTGATTAAAAGTTTATTTGAAGAGTTTTTTTTTATTTGTGTAGTTTCTGATTTTGCGATTGAATGATTCTACCATCGACTTTCTCGTATCCTTTAATAATAAGACGTGATTTGCGCTCAACTGTTTGTTCTGTGAAGAGAATGGAGAGTGTATTTAGGATTATTGCACCCCAAATGTTATTAAAAGATCTGGAGCAATGCTGAGTCACGCAAGTTTCAAGTTTCAATCACAAAATTAAATACACTATTTGAGTCTTTACACACACGCCATATATATAAGAGAGATACGAGAAATATATATATATATATATATCGTATATCCGTATATTCTCGTGATACACAAATCCTAATATACGGATATACGATATTACTCGTCTCCAATATCGATATATCTCGTCTCCAAAATTATACGAGAAAGTCTAGGGTATCAGTAAAATTCAAGTCATAATGTCATACCATTTGAGGCAGTTCATTTATGCTGCATTCCTCCCTCCATATGGATGTTTTCAAAATCCATCTGGAGGTCCAACAATAAACACGAAAAGATTTGATGCAAAAAATTAATTATCGGAATGAGTCCCACCACCACCCGACATGATACAGGCATGTCACCTCATTCTTTCCTGCAGATTGATGTTGAAAATATTTAATGAAGGAGGCTGAAGTACCTTGAAAAATAACAACTAAACCCCCGCGTGAAAAGTCATAAATTTTCAGACGGAATGAGCAATACTCGAAATTATATCTCGTTTTATATCTTTAATATTAAACAAAGATATATATAGATCCCGTCCCTGGGGGAGGACGGAACAAAGGTTTCTAACTCGAGTCGCGTCTCCGTAAACGGAACCCTCGAACCGATTCTTTTCAGCGAGCTGTTTCCCATAGCCTACTCGTGACACATCATAGAGGCGCACATGGAACCGTGCGGTCCCCCGTGGGGGATCTAGCGTGAGCTATTCGCGCTCTAGTGTCGCTTTCGTCAAGGAACACTTCCGAATCGAATTTATCCGTCGGGTCCCACTAACCTAGTTTTATATCTTTAGTTCTAATCTCCCTGTTGGGAGCTCAGTAGCCTCCCCTCACGATCTAGATGGCGCGGCAGATGCTTGTAAAGCCGTTTAAAAAATAAGCCCAACATAACGTACAGTTATTATAACGAATTATTATAACGTATTTTAACGTTAAACGTATTATAACATTATATCAATTATTATAACGTATTTTAACGTTATATCAATTGTTATAACTATTTTAACGTTAAACGTATTATAACGTTATATCAATTATTATAACGTATTTTAACGTTAAACGTATTATAACGTTATATCAATTATAATGTATTTTAACGTTATATATCGTATTATTTCGTTTAGATCCGTGCCTACGAATATAACGTTACGTACGTTAATCCACTTTTCTCGGCTGAAGTCAGTGCTGAAATCGTGGAAAAGCCCCCGTCGCGTATTCGCCCAAAAGTTTACGTTATATAACGTATTATAACGTTATTATAATGTACGTTATATAACGTAAGATATTTTGTGCTCTAACGGATCCCACTAAACGAAAACTATTATAAATATAATAAATAAATGTTATATTATTATATTTATGTTATACTATTATATTAATGTTATTCTAATATATTTATATTATATTATTATATTTATATTAAATTATTATATTTATATTATACTATTAATACTATTATTCTATTATATTATTAATACTATTATACTAAATACTTATATTATACTATTGTACTATATAGTATAGTAGAAAATAATAGTATCATCAATCTACATAAGTCTTTCAAGTCATTCTACATATCACTGCAAGTCGCTAGACCACAACTCCATTATTCCCTAACCACCGCCATAAGTCCGGCACCTTATTCCCGAACACCAAATCCACTATCCAACCTACGTCTCAACTCCCACCTGTCTTCAGCACGAACAGTCCTAACTTCATAACAAGACCCCTCGAGGGCCCCATTTGGTTTACTTTTATATTATAAACTTAAATAAATGAAGTTTATATCATAAACGTAAACTTTACATTATATATTTATACATACATACATAACCCGACCTGACCGACTCACCCAAAGGGTATATAAGTATATTACGTAATATATAACGCCATATTATAAAGTTATAATAACGTAAATTACGTTAATTAACGTTACATGGTGGGGCCCTCTCCCATTTGCTTATTTATCATCTTTCTAACTATAAAGTACAGTTCCCCTATACAATTTTCAGCCAACAAGCAAATGAAATAATGAAAACGGAGAATTCACTCACACTCGGACCCATTATCCATAGGTCCGTTTATGTCCGTCGCTTTCTTCAAGTTGGAGGAATTCCAAAATCATATCCTTTTATATATGCCGCAAGGGGCCGCTTTCAGAAAATTAAAATATTGTTTTGATAACAATGATTTGAAACTTAGAATAGTAGAAAAGAATTGTTTTTTTGTTTAATTACTGTTGAATCCATAGTTGAAAACGGAACGATACGAACTTGTCTTGAATCTGGAATCATTAATATTGTTGTATAATAATGAAATAGAGCACAAATTGTAAGACTTATGTTATATTGTTCGATATTGTGTCGGATATTGTATAATATTTAGTCAATATCTATACTTATAAACGGAAATGTTTTAGTGTGTGTGTGTTTGCGAAGTTTAGACAAAAAATATTGCACTTACAGCCATGAAATTTGTCACACAGTTGTAATGGTGACTCAATGCACCTCGAAGCCTGAATTTTAAAATTTTATCTATAAAATTTTTTATTTAATATTTTGAGATATTTGGGTGACTTTTCGTACTCATATCTCCATTGCATTTTTTCTAATAATCGTAGGAAGAAAATAGATACGCCATAAGAAACTCGTTCATAATTTCAGAAAACCATTTCATAATTTTTGTACCTTTAATCTTTCTTTTTAATGAATATTACCTTGTAATCTATATACATGGTGAAGGTTGAAAGTGAAAGTTGCACTTTCAAAAGGCTATATAAAAAAAGAAACACTGGTCAAAATAACCTGATATTTCATCTGAGTATACGTGCAGCAAAGGAAAATTGTTTTGCGAAAGAAAACAATAATAGTTCAAAAGTTGACCGATAGATGGCGTTCTACTCGTGATAAGATGCTAAAAAACGATTGATTTGAAAGATATGCTAATTAAAAGACGTGACATGTTGTTGTGGGACTCTTTGTTCAAAGACCATCCACCACGACAAGGTTGTGCCACAGCGGATAGGAAAAAAACGGTTTTTAATTGGCCCTAGGCCAAAAACCATAGAAAAAGCAAAAATGAAATGGTTTTTAATTGTCCTTAGGCCAAAAAGCGTAGAAAAAGCAAAAATGAAATTGGTTTTTAATTGTCCCTAGGCCAAAAACCGAAGAAAAAGCAAAAGCTGATGAAACCATAAAGAGAAGGAAGTCAACTTCAATTTGCTTAAGAAATGTTCGATATGCTGTCCACCGTTTTCTTCTATGAGCTGAAAGCGCAAAACAGCATGTTCAACAACAGATCGGAGTGTTTCAGTTGCGATATTGTGAATGTGTTGCGTAATGCGGTTTTTCAATTCAGCTCAGTTCGCAATCGGAGCCCCGTACACAACATCTTTTAGGTAACCCCACAGCCAGAAGTCGCAAGGGTTCAGGTCAGGTTATCGTGGCGGCCAGGCTGTTGGGAAATGGCGACTGATAATTCTGTCATTTCCAAAATGCAGATTCAACAGCTGCTTCACTGTTGTTTCAATGTGCGGAGGAGCGCCATTTTGCATAAAAATTGCACATCCGCGCTGTTGCAGTGCTGGAATGAGCTGGTTGCGCAAAAGAGATTCATAACGTGTCCCGTTGACTGTACAGGTTACAGGACTCGAAGGAGCAATCTCCTCGGAAAAGAAAAAGTCAACGATAAAAGCTGCCGTAAACCCGCGCCACACAGTGACCTTATGAGAATGAAGAGGCAGTGATTGCATTTGGAACGGATTCACTCTTGCCCATATTCTGCAAATTTGAGTATTGACAGAACCTTTGAAGATGGAAATGGGCTTCGTCTGTCCACAAAATGTTCCATCGCCATGCATTATCCACTTCCATTCGAGCAAGAAATTGCAGGGCGAAAGCTTCTCGTTTGGCAGGTCATCAGGAACCAACTCCTGAACATTTGGATGGATAGCATTGCAGAATGTTTCGTAAAATTTTGCGAACCGTGCGAATTATGCGTTTTCAGGTGGTCGTGAATGGTTCAATGATGGATATTCAATGTTTCTGCAATCTTTCGTGTCGTGTAACGATGGTTTGACTCAATCAACGCCTTTATCGTATCGTCATCAATTTCGGTTGGTCTTCCTGACCGAGGAGCGTCATTGAGATAAAAGTTACCAGCAGTAATTTTCGTCACATATCGTTGGCACTGACGTTCTTGTAGAGCAATGTCACCGTAATATGTCGAAAAGGCAAAGTCTGGTCTTGCAACTTGAACTTGTTGCAAAATGTATAAAAATAACCAGCGGGAGGGACCTCCCCTAAACTTTCTCGTATACTTCTCAAACATTTGTCATTTCTCTTCCCCCTGCGTGGATAAAAAATTCGAACCTACTGTAACTCAGAATTCAATGACTATCAGAAGGTTTTTCATTGTAGATTATAGTGATAGTAAAATATTTAGGTGAAGAATCATTTTGAAAGAGAAATTAATACATACGCATCTCTTTCAATATGATTTAGCAATATTTGATTTAGCAATATTTATTTTCTATCAAACTGTAGTCAATGCAAGCTCCGCTCCGCACGCTCCGTGTGCGGAGGAGAAAACAGAAGACCTCGTTCGTTAGCTTGCGCGTGCACAGAGATTGCTACCAGTACGCATGCGTATGGAGAATCGGATTAGAAAAATTAATTATGCAGTTTGAACGCCTTTTTCTTTACCGATTCAAACGACATTTGGGCACAGATCTATAATTAATATTAGCTACCATCATATCAATTTTTATTTATCTAAGCCAAAGTGTTTAGGAGATATAATTTTTAAAATTATGCGATTATACAGTCCGACGAAATCCGTATCAAAGTTTGGACGAAATCCGTGAAAGGTTGATAGACAGTCAACCCTTCGTCGGTATTGATAAAACTGTGTACCAAATGTTATCTATCCAGCGGGAGTGGTCTCCCCTAAACTTTCTGATATACTTTCTAAGTAGAGATTCGTCAAAATCTCGAGTTCGAATTTTTTTGACGATTACAATATTTTCTCTTTATATACTTCGTATACGAGAAAGTGAAACAAACAAACAAACAAACCTGAAATCAAATATCTATTGCCACTTTTCAAAAAAATATTACTTTGAAGAAGGTGCGATTAACTAGGCAATGCAATGAATACTAAAGCGAAAATTCTGCTTTGGAATTGAATTCCCAAGAAAACAATTTATACTACCACAACCGTAACAATTGCAAAAGCGCTTAAATAAAAGATATGCTGAAATAATGATATCCGTTTGAATTTTATTTACACCAATAAAAAAATTTTTACAATTTATGTTTGCAAACATTATTTATTGTTGTAAATAAAATTTACAACAATAACAGATTGCTACCAGTACTTTGCGCATGAGAATCGGATTAAAAGAAATTGAATATGCAATTTAAACTCTCCTTTTTGACGGATTTGGCCCAAAATTTTATACGGACCTACATTTATGACGATAAAACTGTGTACCAAATTTTATCCATCTAGCTATTCAAGTTTTTGAGTTATAGTGTTCACATGACCGCGGACATACAGATAGACAGACTTCCCGCTGACGGATTTTGCCCAAAATTTGACAGAAACCTACAAATATTAGCTAGCGAAAGAAAAGTTGAAGAAAAAGTAAGAGAAGTAGATGGGCTGAGGTTACCCACAGAAGAAAGTGAAAAAGGCAAGAAGATAATTATTAGAGTCTGTGCTAACCAGAATATAAAGAGTTAAGCGCAGATTCAGACGAAAAGTTACAAGAAATAGAAAAGGCAAACCTGGAAAGGCTATGCCGTCAATGAACGCCATTCGAAAACGAGGTTGTAACCATTGAAGAACAGTCAAGACGGTTTGTATTCGGATATGCAGCCTGCTGAACAGCCTGAAAGGGAGAGAACCGAGCATCCACATACTGTTGGTTCTGAGAAGAATAAGACTTTTGATGCAGAAATTAAGGTGATAATTTTATCCCATCTTCAGCTCGTAAGCTACAGAAGATTTGGATGTGAGACGTACTGCCAAGAACCACTGCTTACGAAACTCTGACGGAAAATATGCAGATACATAACTTCGGGTCTAATTTAGATCTCAAGAATTCCCGTTATACAGCTAGTAGCGGCTTTAGAGTTCTCCCGACAAAGGGAAGAGTCTCCCCGACATGGGGGGTTCAACCGTGGCCCACGATTAAGCCCTCTTTGCAAGGGGAGGAGCGCAATGATAACCCTCTCAAATGTTCGCCAGATCTTTATTTATCTACTAGTTAAATTGTCGTGTCACTCTTTCAAGTTTTATTTAAAATTGATCTACTTACTTAAATAATAATAATTCTTTTCATTCTCAGAGTTATTTAATTTATTGATGTGTATGTTAATTTAAAGTAAATGCACTGCAGAAACTTCACTGTAAAAAGCCGTGTGTTTACATTCTTTGTTCGAATCCTGGTTTTAAGAAACAGCACTATAGTAACCGTCCCTTTCAAAATTGTAGATTTTTCCCGTCCCCCTTCCTTGTGCGAATTTTCGTGGTAGGCTTTGCACTGTTTTGAAAAAAAAAAGCATCTGGATTTCCTAAATTCTTCCCCATGGGGGGGTTATTGCCTTGTTTATCTGTGAGAAAGTCACAACTGCAAATAAGGGCCCAGAGAAATTCTTTTCCCACAGTTAAAATGTGGTCAGTGGCAAAGAATGCCCAGCTGTGTCCTGTTTTGACCGAGGCCGTGCGTGAAAGACTTGCGCAATAGTCTAAGCAGGCCTTAACATTCAGAAATTCCAAAGGTTATGACGTCACATTCTAAATCCTCCTTTTCTGTGTTGCGTTTCTTGTTTGAAGTGTGTGCGTTTTTCGAAGGATTTCGCTGGATTAACTAATATTGAAGTAAGTTTCTGGCATTTATGTTATTTAAGTTATTTTAGTCAATCATTTATGCATATCTAAGTAGTATAGAAAAATCAAGTGTTTGGCGCAGCATGGCCAAAAATGGCTTTTGCGCCATAAAAACCAACCCAAACCAAACTAAGTAGTATAGCCAAAAAATTTCATTTGTTTCTTTAGAATTATGGGTACAAATTAGTGTTAAACGATCTCCTTTTAGGCCTAAAGCGAAGGGTGGTTGCATTGGAAAACGAAATTTCACGGCTCATATTTTTACCGTACTTTTGAAACACAAGTAAAATAAATCTAATGCAGTAATTTCTTATTCATTATCAAAGACGAAACAAGAAATTCATAAATAATTATTTCAGGTATACTGATAGTGTAAAGTAGCATGCATCCGAATAGAAAGATAACATGCAAACAACTCAGTAACGTCCCGTTTTGAAGCAACACGAGCGCTATTGTGGGACGGACCTCGCAATTTTGGTCAGATGACGAGGACGACACCTGAGCAGTCACCCCCTCTCCAAACTTCTACGCGACATCAGGACGACAATCAGCATAGAAGAAACCGCAACAGTACATCATTTGAATAGAGAATTTTAGTTTGTTAATCTCCAAATTTCGATCCAAGTTGAATATTTTTCCAATTATTTTCAAAAAGAGTTACGACCAAGAAAACAGAAATGTTGATAGATGATAGTTATTCCTCGAGAGAATTATTTTCGCCATCAGAAGTTAACTTACTCATCCAAAGTCACCTGACGTCCCTGTTTAGTCGCGACAGTCTTGGTTTTCGACTCTTTTAAGGGATTAAAAAAAGTGTCCTGAATTTATGCCTCACACACGCAGATTGTCTCGTTTTTTTTTTTTTTTTACTAAACATTATAAATAGTTCGCATTAAAAAAAGATCAAGTAGATTTAATATTCATAAAAGCTAAGTAATGAATAATCCTTCACCCAAGATTTGACTATACATAGAATGATTACCCTAATACAAGAGTGTGAAACTCAAATGCTATTACCAGCCAAATAAACCATCTCTAAACTTATGTGGGCACGGGCCAAATAAACCATCTCCAAACTTATGTGGGCTGGGAAAAAAAAAGCTTCGATTATTTTTTTAACAGAAACGTAGGTTTATTTCGAAAGAGCAGTGTAAAAAAAGAACAAGGCCAATTGTAAAATTTAATGGTGCGTCCATTGTAACATGACTAGTCAGTAATCAGTCATTGGCGAATGGTGTGGCTCTTAATAATTATATACGATCACGATTTTTTAAAATTAAGCTACGAAATTTGTTAAAAATTTTGTTACATACTGAATTGTTTGTCGGGCCGCAAAGATATTCATTACGGGCAGCTAGTTTGATACCCTTGCCCTAATACGATTAACATAGACGAATAAACCTGAAAGAAAAATATTTATTCATGATTTTTTTTATACCTCTTCCTGCTTTAAAAAAAATAATTAAAAAATAGAATTTTTCTGAATTACTAGTTGATCCCGCGCAGAGTATCTGCGATATGCATACCATGTTATAAGCATACCATGACTTTCCTGACGCTTCTAGAGCGTGTATAATATTGTGTGCATTATGCATTATGATTATATACATACCATGACTTTCCTGACGCTTCTAGAGCCAAATTGGCGATTCAACTCTCCAAGACAATTTGTCAAAAAAAAAGGCGCCAAGTGGTGTAAGTATAACAGAAAAGTAGCCAAAGTCTATTGATTTTAATTTGGTTATCTTTTGTATGTGTTTTGTGTTTCTAATGTTTAGTTTTTGCTCTTTGAGTTTTTGCTCTTTATCTTTGTGTTTTTAATGTTAAGCCTTTTGTGTTTTTGCTTTTTATCTTTCTGTGCTTTGCGTGTGTGTGTGTTTTTTTTAGTACACTGTTGTCAGCGATGATTTTTAACTTGTTCTGCTCACCCTTGAGGTTCTTTGTAAACTCTTTTTTAATGTAGTTCATTTATTTTGTTTTATGTTTCCCCTCCGGCCTGTGGAAGGCCTTACACCCTCCTGGGTAGGCTAGGCCGGAGCGGGTTGTAAATAAATGTTCACCTCAATTTGTGAATTGACAAGATTTTATCTCCGCTACCTTAAATTATTTTGTCCAGTGGCGAATCCCTATCGGGCTGCAGCACCCCCCTCCCCCAGAGCTAAACCAGAAATTTTTATTTTATTTAAAATCACTACAACGGTTTGTTCTTAATTTCCCTTTTAAAAAAAATAAAAAAAGACCGTGACAACATTGCTTTCTGGTTTGACAGACTCTAAAATTTTCCTACTTTTCTAGTCATTCCATTTGTACTTGTAGCGTTAACGCGGTCGAAAACATTTTTTGGCTAGTTATTTCATTGTGTTTTTCATTAAATAATCGAAAGTATTGCAGTGTTCTTTTTGATTCTTATTGTCAGGTGAGGCAAGACTGTAAAGTTACAGTGTTTTGGTTTACATAAGCCATGAGGTTTGACATTCGTCACGACGATACAAAATTTTTATGACCTCAGCCCCTCCCGACCCGAATCCTGGATTCGCGACTGATTTTGACGTTCATCTAAACCTTCTCGGGATAGCTTAAGCCCTTTTGCTTCATTTCCAACTGATCTTTTTTGAATAATTACATCCAAAGTTTCATTATATTGTAAATTCTTCAACTTATATTTTTCCGAGAAAAAGTTCTTTTACACCAGAACGAATATAGTAACAAGATACGATTACGAAGTTAAGCCTAACATGGACGCTACCGGTTTTGTTTTGAAAACAAACCGATCGTTGCCATCGGCAAAAGAGAAATTAACCTATTTTCTGTGCCACGTACGTTAACGTTTCCTATATAGAGATTTTTTTATATAGAGATAGAGAAGGGGGGGGGGGGGCCCCCCCCCCTTCTTCAAACTTCCTCACCGCACCAGAGGGGGGACCGTTTGGCCGCTGCGTATGATTTAGCGTGCGTGCAGCAGGCCCAATACACGACGGATCTTCAGTGGAATCGGGTTTCGAACCTGGAACCCTCCGGCCCCAAAAGCTGAGACCTTACCACTTGGCCACCGCGGCCCTCCAATTTATAGCTGGATAATACAGTTTCGACATATGCAGCGCATATCGAAGATTAAATCAACCAGATTCCTGTAGGTCGGAAATTCTCAAGAATGATCTTATTTCTTACAAAATTACCTCAACTTGTAACAAAGATATTCTAAATAAAATATTTATAAGGTTCAATGTTCTCTGTAATACAGGTTTGCCCATTTTATTACCGACGAAAGGAATTAAAAATGTAAATTAATATATTAAATAATTCAAAATACTTTACAGGTTAAGCAAAAAAAAAAACAATCTTATTTTATTGATATACAAGAAAAAGGCATTATGGGTCCGTTCAAATATTACGCAAGCACCTAAGGGGGGGAGGGGGTTTGCGATTTGCTTATTTTTGCTGACAAGGGGGGAGGGGTGTCAAAAATTACCAAAAACATGCTTACGTAATATTTGAACGGCCCCTATGCACGTTCCTTGTTTAACTTTCATTCTACAGAAATTATGAAAGTCTTCCTCGTATCATTTTAAACCTCTCTGGACAGCTCAAATAATTATATTTCATTTTGTACATCCAAGACTGATTTACATTATAAAGATGAAATGACCATGCCGTAGGCCATGGCCTTTCGCCACGTCTCATTCGTAATTATCATCTCCCTTCAACGCGCGTGAATTGTAATGTAATCCTTTCTCCCCTAATGGAATCACGAAGTCGAATGTAAACAAATAAGAACAAAATGAATAATAAAATTCCAAAACTCAAGATGACAATCGGCAAATCTAGCTCTCGACACAACTATCACGGCGGACTTTTCCCCTTCTCATTTCCCTCGGCGCAGATCACGGCACGCTCGGATTTCAGTCCAGACGGAATTCCAAACATGACGAGCCGTTCGGCTCATTTCCTCAGATTTGATGGGTTTTTCCGTCTCGCGCTCCAAATGTTCTGTTATTCGTTATAAAAAGAAATAACTCTATTACGCTAGCAGCGTATCAAAGACTGCAATTGCTTAAAAAAATAGCTTTTTAAAAAATCGTGGCTTTAAAACAATTCTGGATTCATAAAACGAAAATAACCAGTCATTCTTCCATGCAAGACATTTATTCGTAGAAAACAGGAAGCGAAACTGAAACAAAAACTCTCGTTCAACAGTTATAGCAGGTTACAGTTAAAATAGTGCGCACAAGTACTTGAGACCTAGATTATATGAATTAATACAAAAAGCTCCGTAGACATGACACCAAAAATCCGTGAAGTGAGCGGCCGCCTTTAGTTACAAGCGTAATTATCTCACCATTTTATAACAAATGAAATTTTCAAATCGAATCAATAGCAACTAATATTATTAAAGAAAAAAAGAAAATTTCTATTTGTTTATCGTTGGAAAAGACTATTAAAAATTACCCCCGGAATTGCAACGATGCTTCGCATGACTCCGTAATGGATACACCGCAGAAAGATAATATTAAAAATAGGATAAAAAAAATATTTTTTACAAGTTTAATTTAAATTTTTGCTAAACGTTTTATTGCTCGTGATGGCTTCAAAATTTCAATTTCGCGCTGCTCAGATATCATCTCTCACGTGATATCAAGTGATAGCTGAAAATTCCAAATTTTCTTTTAGTTTCATTTATGAGTTTTGAAAGTAACGTTTCGATAGACTTCTGAAAAATTTCTCTGCAAAATTTCCGCCTACTAAATTCGAATAGCTTTTAAATCCTGAAAAATGGATGAAAATGGACTGGAAGAAGTATTCGAAACCTTTGCTAAAGACGGCAAGATTTCTCTTTCTTGTCTCAAAAAATGGTTTAAAGAAGCGGCCGTTATTGGTAAGGATACTGGAATTTCTGAAGCTGACGTGGACGCTGCAGTCGCCGAGTCTTCCAAACGCCATAAAATTCTTGACTTTTCTGCTATTAAAGAATGTGTCAACGCACTAGCCGACTTAAAGAAAATCGAGCCGAAAGAGCTCATGGAAAAGCTTGCAGCGGCTGGTCCGATGAAGTCTGCTACAGATGCTACAGATGTTCCGAAGAAGGTAAGTGTGATAAATAAATTTGCAATTGTGTGTTCTGATATTTCGATTATGTATTTAATTATGTATTTAATTTAATTTCTTATTATATATTTAATTTTTCCGCGTCTTTAAAATAAATTCCTTTTAACACCCCTTAATTTTCTACGTTTAAAATAGCAAAATTATGATTAAAGTTATTTGATTTTAAATTCCGGAAGTTAAATATTTCGTACACGGTGTTAGCGACAAAGTATGAAGGCATCTGTTGAAAGAGCCAGGAACCTTTAAAACAAACTTCTTTGGATGATTTATAGTTTAGTAATTTGTACTGGTAATGTTTCAGTAATTTGTAATTAAACTGGTATCATTAAAAAGATATCTTTGAATTATAAGTAATTCAAAAATCATTTTGTTAGATAGTATTTTTTTGAAAATATTGCGAAAAAACGCCAAAATACTGCTTAATTTTTAAGTTACTGAAATTTTAATTTACTTTTGGACTTTAAAAAGTTGACAATTATTTTCTTCTTTTTCTGAAGAGTATGTGTGCCAAATTTCATAAAGGTAGAGTAAAATTATAGATTTGTACAAAATACATCCTTATAATGTAAAAAACTTCTTTTGTTGTGTTAAAATGCAGTCCATTTTCATTGTTTTGCCAGGTTTTTTTTCCCTTTAAGTCCAGTCTTTTTCTTTCTTCGTTACTTCAAATAAATTTAGTTTTTGATAGATTTAGATTTGTTATTTTAATAAATTTACTTTTTAGCAATGACATTAAGCTCATCTTTCCACTTTCGGAGCACTTTTTTTCAAATTTTTAAATTTTTAATGAAACATTCATGTTTTTAATTGAAATGAGTTATAAAACTGAGAATTCCAATGCAATTTCATTGGAAATTTCATTCACTTTCAAATTATAGGCAATTTTTAGCAAAATTTTAGTGAAAATTTGCACTTACGCCAAACCTCCTATAAGAAGTTGTATTGAATATATTTCATCAATATTTGCACAGTATATAGCTAACATACTTATCTGTGTTATGAACTAGGATATTTTTAATACCTCGAAAGGTGTTGGAGATATTCCAAACTTTGCGAACAAACTCGAATTTTTTAAAAAAAATCATCGATTTTTCTCACTAAAAAGTCAATAAAATAAATAAATATAGGCAGAGAGCTTAGATTCTAGTTCATAACATAGCTAGAAACAAATAAAACATTTTGGCCAAATTTCATTTTAATATCTTAAAAACATTTTCCAAAATTATGTTTGCCGCGTAGAAAAATATCAAATTCCAATTTCTCAGAAAACGCTTTTAAAGATTTTCATAGAGTACAAAAAATTTTGTACACATCTTAGAATCTTAAAACTCGCCATATTTACAAGTCAAACCCTCTTTTACTTGATTTTAAACGACTTTTGTGTTCTTTCAGCTTTTCAGATTTTTTCTGAATAATTTTGTATAGTAGATAGTTAGTGGCGTCTCGATATCTGAATTAGCTTTTTGTCAATTTTAATGTAATTTTTAAGCATCTATGGATAAATTTACATTTCAAAACACATGAGAACAGGTAACAGTTCAAAATAAATGGAATTAAATTATAAAACAGCAATTTGAGCGAAAAAAAGTAATTTTTATTGTTGTAATTACTGTTGTGTTGTATTTTTTTAAAAAAGCGTCGCCAAAAACCAATAAAACAATAAAAATAAAAAATGGAAGCTTAAATCTATGTTTTTAGACAATATATTGCTTGAGAATTTAAATATAGTTGTTCAAACTAATTGTTTGTATTTTTAAGGCTCTTTTAATTGCCACTTCCGGTTATTATTTATGCTGTAACTTTATTTGTAATTATAGCAGAAACAAAAATAAAGCATTTTTAGATACCTAAATGTATGGACTACAAAATAAACAAATAAAACAAATTTCGAAAATTTTCTGTAAAACTAGGAATTTAGAGTAGTCACATACCTTAAGGCAAGATAATCTTCCCGGTGATTATGTAATTCTTTGATTTGATATGATGAAGTTAAATTTTCACTTTATAATAAGCTTAATAATACGCAATAATTGTAGATTATAATTATGCAAAATTTTAAAAAATAATCTTCATTGAATCTCGTGTTTTTTAGACTTTTTTAACAGTGGAATGTAATTAGTTTCATTAGACACAAAAACATACTACTGCGTCAAAATTTATCTCAAATGCTAATACACATTTCCTATCTACTGTTTTCTTCTTTTTTTGCACAACTAATTTCTTTCTGTCTTTTGTAGCAATTAATACTTTTAACTTAACAAATATTAAATAAGTTGGCGAATTTAAAGTTTGTTAATATAATCAAATTAAGACAATGAATAAGATGGACAAGTCGGTTGGTAGCCGAATGCGGCTAGTGTTTATTACTACAAAAGCAATGTAAAAATATATTTTATTTCCAAAATATCTAATATGTATACTTTTCTTAAAACTCTTTATTAGGAGGAGAAATTCAATTCCCTTTTTTAAAAACTCGGAATTATAGTGTGTGGCTTGTTCACATTTTTAAACATATTGAAAATTACAATGATAATTATTATTTAAATAATTAATAGTTTAAAATACTAGAGAAGAAATAATAAATCAGATAATGGGAAAAAGTTGCGTACAATCAAAACACCATAGTCATTTTAAGCTGATTAGGTAATCTAACTTTATGCACTTTAAATGTTAACTTTTTACTTATGAAAAGAATTCAGATGTATTTGTATGACAAATGCTTCAATTCCACGAATTCAGCATTGATATGCTATGAAGATAGTAAATTTATGATAGAAAATAACATCTGCATAAGGAAGTGGCTAGATTTTAATATAGGGATACAGTAGGAGACAGCACATAATTAAATAAAAATTGAAGAAAATATGAAAAGTAGTTCAAAGGAAATCCAGTTACTGAATATCACTTAAATTTCTGCAATCTGTTGTAAGTACAATTAAAATTGATCATTATTTATATATTTCTGCAAAATCTCCTGTTACCAGGATAGTGTGTTTGTGCAAGCAAATTGTCTTCTAATACCATTTATATTTGTGCCATATGTTTATTGTTGTTAGATATGTGGCCAGTGGCGGACTGGCCAGGTTGCCAGCTTGCCCTATGGCTTTGACAGCGTCAAAGAGACGACAAAATGTTAAAACCATACTATAAAACTGTCGGGTTGTCACCCATAGGTTGGAGATTGAAAAATAACCAGATTGATAGGATCGGATCAGCTGATCCAAAAAGGGGAGGTCGTGGACTTTAGGTCTCCACAGGCGAGAGCGAATGACAAGCCATCATACGGATCTCCTCAACCTATCAACGGAAAATCGGGGGAATGGAATGGAATGGAAGTTGTCGTTTAATGGCACAAAAGCCGGTTTCGGCTATGCTGTGCCAAGGAAAATCGGGGGAAACGTAACAAGAAGAGAGAGACCCCATCTCGGGGAACGAGAGAAAATATTGGAAGAGACTTACTTTTCGGATTCTTGATCCGAGAGTGAAGACGATAATTTTGGATGAGATTAAATCTCATCTGTTCGAGCATGAGCTCTGTTTTGCGAAGTCGTGATAGCAAAATCACGCAAGGTTTTGAGAAGTACCGGTGTACTTCTAGGGAACTATTTCTCCGACTAGAGCCTCGCTCTACCGAAGGAAAAGAAGTGAATTTCCCTAAAGTGATCGTAGATCGTAAGTTATCGCACCGAAGTCGTGCTATTCGGAAGTCTAGAGTCTTATATTGAACTCTCTCGTCTTCCTCTTGTTAGAGCGTTCTCAAGGTAGGACTGATTTCCGTCTACAACTCCGGGCAGCGGATAAATTCGAGTCTCTTACCGTCCTAGAACCAGACTCTCCGAAGACTAATAGAACTTTCTATTCTAACTAATCGAGACCGAATTAATTAATTATCCTCCAATAGTCAAGAAATATGTACAAGTCATCTATTGTAAATATTTTATTTCCTATCAATTAAATTCCTGAGATTTCACATTAGTATTGCTGTCTGACTTGCTACCATTTGTTCGACACTGTCGAATACGTCACACCACCCATATCACCCCCGGCAAGACGGAAGAGTGACCCCTCTGAACAGGAAGGTGAGTTGGAGGGTGATGACAGCAGCTCATTGGCCACCGGCAGGGGCCATCATCTGCTTTTCTTGGATGATTTCAGGCTTTTAGTAGCTATAGTTATGTCCTGTTGTGATAAAATGTGCATTGAAAAATTTAAAAAGTAAGAATGAAAAAATTTAGGAACGTTAAGTGAAAAATGCAAGAAGCTAGATGGATGACGCTGGCGAAAACGAACGCGGATGCAATTAGAGTCTAATATACTGAGCAAATATTTGTAATTTATCAAGAGGATCATTATTTGATATTAATTTAGACGCTAGTTCGCGTATATTTGTATTACCGAATAATTTTTTGAATTCTCCAAGGATGTAAAAGATGTCGTTTACGGATTCTATTTTTTCTTGCAAGGTTTCATCATTCGTTTCGTTATTAGCTAAATTTGGGTTGGGATCAGTTTTTTAAGTTAGCGTTGGAGTTGGCGCGGGCGGCATCGGCAAAAGAGAAATTTTTATTTACAGATCTAAAGTTTTTGACAATTTTCTTTGGAAAATTTTTACAACCTCTACAAGAAGCGAGGTGCCCTTCTTCGTTACAATTAATGAATTTGGGGGTTTTTATTCTACCTTCTGCGTTTAAATCGAAAGTTTTATCGCATTGCAAATGTGGTGAGTGGTTTTCACCACATTTCAGACATCTAGATTTTAGATGGCAAGTAGCCGCCGTGTGATGGTGCAAGTTACGATTGAAGCCCTCCAGTGCGTCTTTGGAATCTTTCTATTTTTACTTTAAAGTAAAGAATTTCGTCAACATTCCAGATTTTCTTATTTTCCTGGGAATTAGTTAAAGTAATTTGGAATAAGGAGAGAGGACGTAATTTTGTTAGATTTTTAAGATAGTCTTTAATTTGGTGGGTTCTCTTAATACGACTTGAATGGGGCGCTCCCATTTAGGAATAATTGCAAAGTGCTCGATTCTTTTAAGAATTTGATGAGCTCTTCAGGGTTTTTAGTATGAAGGCGGATAAATTGTCCGCCATACTTCCTGTCCAAATTTTTCATTTATGAATTTAAGTTGAGCCGTCTAATTTTTTGAGCATTATCGGGGCCGGTTTTTTAACAGGAGTTGGAGTATCGGGGCTTTCGCCAACGTCTGCATTTTCTAGGTTAGAGAATTTATTTTGATCAGTAAAATTAATCTTTCTTTGCTTATCAGAGGCAATTTTAATTTTAGCAGTTAACCTTTTAGAAGGGAATTTAAAACTGTTTAAGTCCGAATCATCATTAATAATATTGAGATCTTCTTCCGAATTTGAAAGAGGCCTTTTAGGATTAAACCTAGCGATGTTGCTAGCATGAACAGCACAATTCACAATAGGACGAAAACCTATGCTACTGACGTGATCCTGTAAGACAGCAATCTTCTCTTCACATTCTTTGATATCATTACGTAGCTCGGCTTTCATCGCTTCGTTCTTTTGATACTTAGGATTTGTCTCTTCCACGACTGATCTAGCTGCTTCTGAGGCTCTCAGAAGATAGGCAATCTTCTTCGCAGCTCCCGTAATTCTTCGTCAGTGACACATTCTTCAAAGTCCATCAAAGCCGGTGGGGCACACAAACATTGCCTTTTATAAGTATAGATTTAGAGTAGATTTTAATGGCACCATCTGTTGACAGTATATAAAACTACATTTCGCGTGTGCGCAGTAAAACATTATTTACTACAAATGCTCATATTTCTCGTAATATTCAAATTTTTCAATTCAAATTTTAATACAATGTTTCTCTTACGTATTGTCAAGTATTCTGTAAGTTTCGTGCAATTCGAAAGAAAACTCTGCATGTTATAATCAAAAAACATGCTGAGTTTGAAATTTTCAATTTAATACCGTTTTTTACTTATATTCTGATCAATATTTTTATTGTCTAACTTCGGGCCCTAGTAATACTCCTCAAGCACTTTAAAATGACACCAGAATCAACTTCCTAGCCAAACGCGTTTGCAAGCTACACTTATTCATAACCTTACATAAAGCTAATTCATAACAATCACGCGCATGCGCCTACACTGGTACGATGACGTCACAGGCAAAACAAATACTATGCGAGAAACTCTTACAGATATGATCTATCCGCTGTGGTGTCAACCATTCTTCTGCATTATTAGTCACGTAGTTATTAGCGATTCAAATCTGACGGTATTTTGTCACACAAGAAAGTTCGACCGACTATCACTGTAACGAGCGGAAAGACGTTTTCACGTCGAAAAATTCTTCATTGAGAGAGTTTTCTTTGTGTAGTAAACATTAAAAGTACCAAATTAAATACAAATGTGTAGAATGCAGACGTGAATAATGAAATTTCTGAATTCCAAGTCTTGCCAGTCTCACCTTTGTCAAAATACATGCTCGAAAGCTAAGGAAATGCAAGCCGTTCTGCTGAGAACGCCACTGAATGTGATCAAATATTAAAAAATTCAATTAGTTCTTTCCTTATCAAAGAGACTTGCAAACAACGCATTTGCCTAAAATCTAGTGATTTTCAGATATATCTTCACCCGCCAAACGCATCAAGGATTATATGCTCAATGGTGATAAAAACCGATTAATTACTAATAAATAATTAATTACCCATAATCCTTATTTATTTAAGAGTTAATTGAGCTGATTCTAATTAAATTTGAGGTGGTTTCTATGTAATGACAACCATAATGCTTGATTTTACTCTTTTACTCAGAAATGTCGTTTTCCTATTACAGTTTGCATCCTAATAGACCTGCATAGATTGAAAATATTAAATTAAATTTCTGAAAAAACTTTGTCTTTAAGGAGTTTGAAATTCATTTGTGTGTGAGGAATAATGTAATGATATTAGTGAGATTTTGAATCTAAAGATGATGATATTCATTATCAGAGGAGAACTTGAAAACCTATGTTTTACTCTCTGTTTAAATGGAAGTGTTCGATCATTTGGATGCAGAATAATTATTGATAGATTTGCAAAATCATCTAGTGAACTCAAAATTTTGCTGACTTGCCCTTAATGAAGTGGACCAAATGTAATACACTTCTGTACTTCTGAATTGTTAATCTTTGAATGTAAGAAATAATTTTTTAAAAAATTGAAATTGATAAAAAATTTGCACTTTATTTTCAGTTTGGTTAAAAAAATTCTCAAAATTACAGTATTCTATACAACCACCAAAATCATTTAATAATCAATCATAAAACTATATTTATATTTGGTAATGTATATAATGCGTGTAACTGTAATTAATAATAAATATAATAGATTTTTACATTAGAAAGAGATTATATTAAATTATTATGATAATTATTATTATTTCATAATAATATTATTAAGAAATAATAAAAATAATATAATTAATTTTTTATATTATTATTAATTTCATTTATTATAAAATGTTATAAAATTAATAATTATATTAATAATTAATTAATATTAAAAATTACATAATTTATTCTAACAATTTAAAAATATAATATAAAATGACATTGTAGATGTGATAGGGCCCTCTTGACTCAAGGCAACCACTATTTTCAGACACAGTCCGCCACTGTACACATTTCTATAACAACATTAGATTTGCGAGTAAAGAAGTCGATCGACTAAAAACTTATTGATTGTGTTAATCATGAAGGCATACTAATAAATATATATTTTTATAGCTCATTTAGTCTGATGTGTACATTTATTTAGCATAGAGCAATTGAGTAAGGGACTGACCTGGTAAACAATATATATATATATATCAGAGGTTCTCAACCTGTGGTACGCGTACGCCTAGGGGTACGCGAAGGTCCAGTTGGGGGTACGCGAAATCAAAGTCGGTAATGGCGGACAAAAGAAAATATAAAGGATTAAAAAAGTTACAATATTTTGTTTTTCTTTTCTCTTGGTTTTTCTAAGTTCGTGTGAAAAGTAAAAGTGAAAGTTGTACTAGTCTGACCTACGCTCAAAATAAGAAAAAAAGAAAGCAAATGAAAACCTGGTAAATTATTGATATTTTGTCTTCACCAGCCCCGATTATGCACGAATCATCAGTTTGTTCGCAAAAGTTGTAGCTTCACTAAGAGCCAGTGTGGTATGCTTTTTATTTTTGTTCTTCTAGTTAAAGCTTATCGAGAACAATCCGGAATCCTCGCTTTTTGTTTGATTCTTGTTTTCACGTTTTTATTAAAAGCATGATTAAACGCAGACATGATTAATTGTTCGATTGGGATGCATGATGAATAACGACTGTTCTTATAAATCAAACTTTGAGTTTTTGTGGGTGCTCAATTTGATTGGTTTGGTTTGTGGCACAAAACTGGTGTTTGCAGGCTATGCGTGTTCAATTTGAAGTGCTTATCTTTAGAGTGACTTCAGTTCTATGCTGTTTGATTTCTCAAAATGGGCAAGTGGTTGAAAACTGGAGATCGGCATCTAGAACTGAAATTCGAACCACCGATTTGGCAGCTACGGAGATAACTGTGGATCTCCAAGATGATAATCATGAAGTGGAATGGCCGACTGATTGGCCTGTTCAGGTAAGAAATAAAATTGATTTTGCTAAAAAAAATAAAAGAAAACTCAAAATATCAGTGCACCTCCGAAGAAAGAAAATATTCTAACGAATACTTAAATATGGATTTTCCGTCACGAGTGATGAAGATTGTCCCAAACCACTCTGCATTGTTTGTGGAGAGATATTATAAAATGGCTGCATGAAAACATCTTTACTAATGCGTCATTTATCAGCTAATTCAACTAACACCCGATTGTTCAAATCTTTGTGTGGAGATTTGGGCAGTCTACATATTACTTTAGTTTTGCACGCAGAAGTGAGATGGCTTTCGCGAGGAAATGTACTCGCAGGATTGTTTGAACCGAGACACGAAGTTTATATGTTTTTTGGAGACCACCCTCTTACGTTGAACTCAAAATTTTATGAAAGTGAATGGTTGCAGCAGCTTTCGTACTTATCTGCCTTTTTTTTCAGAAATAAATAAACTTAATTTAGGATTGCAGAACCATTCCATAACCATTTTTAAGGTAGCTGATAAAATCGAGTCTATGATAAGGAAGTTGAATCTTTGGGAATCCTGCATTAAACAAAAGCAGTATGAAGTTCCTGAGACACTTAACAGCTTTTTCTCTAAGAACTAGGACTGGGCGATGTTAAAGTTTTAGCATCGCGATGTATCGCCACTCTAACATCGCGATATTTCGATACATCGCGATGTTTCGATACATCAATGTTTCGCACTTACTATATTGGCTAATTTTGCATTCTTACACTTTTGAGTGGATGATTAAGGCATTTATATGCTTAAAATAAATTCAATCCTTAGTTACCTAACAAATAAAGTGTCAAAAAATACTATAAATTTGTCTAGTTATCAACAATAAATCGTATATTAAAAGCAATTAATGCGATCTTCTCTTCAACCAAACAAACGATGAATGGCAAGACTGATAATTATACCCTTGTACTTAAAACAACATCAGAGAATTTACACGATTGAAGAAAGCACGAGGCCACACGAAGTAATGCACGTTTCGATGACTGAGAGATTCTACAACAGACAAAACACTTCGCTTCCTCAATTCTCGAGATGAGTTATTTTCATTCGCGGTCACATCGGGATTCATCGTGTCAGCACAACGATCCGCACTTCGCAACGTATGTCTCTGCTTGATGAGTCACGATGGAAGAAACATGGGGAAAGATACGCCACGGTAATCACCGATGATCGGGGAAATGCCGCGCGCTTGCGGTCATCGATGCGCGATCGGGAACAATTGCTCTTCGCGGCGCGTGTGGACATCGATGTCTACGATACATCGTACACATCGCGGGTAAATCGGATTTTCCGATGCTTCGAAAAACACGACAATATAGACATCGGAACGGCGATGACTGCGTAACATCGATATTTTCCGATGCATCGAAAATCGGCACAGTCCTACTAAGAACTAACAAAATAAGTAAAAACTAGTATAATAGCACATTTAAAAGGATTTAAGTTGTCATTAAGACAATATTTTCCGAACCGTAGTGGTGCAGATACTATGTGGATTTTAAATCCATTCAACGAAACGTTTTTTTCAAAAAGCTGACAAATTAACAATTTCTGAAAAAGAAAAATTAATTGAACTTTCCAATGATTCTTCAAAAGAATCTGAATTTAAAAACAACAAATTTGATTAACTTCTGGGTAGCAGTGAAAGAAGAGTACCAAGAACTCGGTGTTAAAGCAATAAAATATTTAATACCATGAACACAGAACTTGTGGAAAGAGCATTCTCGTTTTACACATATATTAAGAATAAATATCAAAATTAGCTCGACTCGGCTCCAGACATGAGATTATATCTTTCTTCATTTGAACCCAATTTTATAAAACTCAGCTCCGAAACAAGCTCAACGATTGCATTGAAATTTCTTGCACTTGAATAACTGATTATTACGAAGTGTAATTTTTAGCTAACCTTATAAGAGTTAATATGAAATTATTACAATACTGTTTTTATTTGTTTTGCCATTTAACTAATACTATTTTAAAATTGGAATAAAATATAAAATTAAAAATAAGTCCTGAAAATGCTATTAATTCGCGTTATTTGACTCTTAAGCTTAGACCCAGGGGTGTACTAAAGTTGGGACGGCGTTCTGGCACTGCTTTTTTCCCAAGAGAAATAAATGAGAAAAAAATGGCGAAAACGTCCTTAAAACAGCGCGATTTTTGTCACCCAGGTTAGAGCGTTCCGGCACTATTTTTAGAGCGTTCCGGTAGTGATTATTTTGCGACTACACCACGAAAACTACTTTGCATAGACGGATGATTGTGTGTGTGTGTGTGTGGGGGAGGGGTATGACAGTAAGGGGTACGCGAAAATGAAAAGACTAATCAAGGGGTACGCGAGGGAAAAAAGGTTGAGAACCCCTGATATATATATATCGTAGCTTGGTGTTATTGTGAAGTGAATAATTTGGTAGTTTATAAGTATAAAATGCTATAATAATTAATACATTTTTATAGTTTGTCAAAAGAAAAATAATTTAAACTTAAAATCCTCTCTGCAATCTCATAAATTTTTAGTATGCTATAACTTCAGAGCATAATTACACTCTAATTTCCATTTTAGGACTCTAAAAGTATATTTAAATTTGCTGATTATAAATCTGCAGTTTTGGAAGAAATAAAAAACAAGGAGAAAATCAATGGAATAAAAGTAATCAAATTTCTATATAAATATTTTTTAATTTTTAACAAAATGAATTCCCTTCAAAAACTGCAAAAGATTTCTCCCTGTTTCAGTGGAATCGTTTTTCCATTTTAAATGAATTCCTTAAAGGACACAGAGCAGGAGAATTGACTCTGTTTTCTGGCCTTACTGGCCTTGGCAAGACCACCTTCCTCGCTGAATATAGCTTGGATCTTTGTATTCAAGGGGTAGGTACTGTTCAGTAATTACTTACATTATATTATCATTTCTGACATGAACTATTTATTTAATAACATTATTTTTTTAGGTCAAAACTTTGTGGGTAAATTTTGAAATACCCAATGAAAAACTGCTGACGACAATGGTCACTCAATTTGCTAAGTAGGTCCAGTTCTTCCTATAATTGAACCTCATAAATGCTTATCAATTAAGCGTATAACTAAAATTCTAGCTAATTAAGCACAATAAATAATAAAAATTTTATTACTTTAACTATACGATATTTTTAAATATATTTCTTTTATGGCCAAACGATTTTTTTATCTAATGAATTTCTTTTCTTAAAATATTTTAATAATTCTACAAATATATATATTTTTAATTCGTTAGAAATATTATAATATTCCATAACCATATTCTAAATATTTATATTATTTAAATGTGATTTGAAAATCACAATGGCCAGTAGGGGGGGGGGGTAATAAAATT
>BGPR01001171.1:160323-197671 GCA_013235015.1 Araneus ventricosus | reverse complement strand
TATATATATATATATATATATATATATATATATATATATATATATATGTAATTCTTTTTCATATCACTTAAATTCAAGCATAAAAGCACTCCTACTTTAATTCAAAGATAAAAGTACTTCTACTTTAACTTATGAGTAACATGAACTTCTAGATTTCCCACGCCCCAGTAAAGCTGTTGAAATGAGCTGCTGAGCGAGAGGTTTTCCTGTTTTAAAAGTATAAAAGCCAAACATGCATTTTTAACCTTCTCTTTTTATGAATTCATGTTTATCGTGAAGATGCAACTGCATGCCCTGCATTTTCCTGGCATGGCTCATGGAGTGGAATTCTTTATAAATCTTCTAAATTTTAATAATTGAATCATCTATCTCATTATCTATTCAAAGTGATATGTGAAGATTGCAAATTATTTTGGATTTCATCAGGATTGCAACTCCAGCAGTACACAATGCCATCTTTAAGTTACATCCACGGTAAAGCACTTTTTATACATCTTTCAAGGGACGGCATAAAACCACGTATAATCAAAATTTTAATACACAACTTCGATTATTACAAATTTAATACTTTTAAACAAAATTCATTTAGAAATAATTTTAAAGCTTTTTAAGGTAGTATTATTTCGCTTTGAAAACAATAACTACATTTTAAAATTAAACATTTATCATAAAAATGAGAAAAATCTTACCTTTATTGCATATCTTGAATACTAATCATAGATTTCTTATTTTATATGATTTATGTGTATGCAGGTAGGAGTTTCATTAAAGAAATCTTTAATCTTGTCTGTAACTAAATTTCCTCCCTAATAGGAATGGAGAAATAACAAAACTAAAACTAAACTAGAAATGACTTCTTTCTTTTTGCAATAAAAACATGAAATTAAGAACAAAAAACAGATTTATTAACATATACATCAGATTTAAAAGAACTTGGTTTGTTTCTTTTTCATATTATTTAAGTAACAGTTCAAGTGCAAATGATTATTTATAAATAGATTAGACAACAACAATGCATTACTTTTAAATTATTTCTCAAGTTACCATTCATATGTTTAAAAATACCATTCATTGAATTTAAGTGTTATATATTTTTTAACCTTCGTATGATTTTGTTCACATATATTATCAACGATTTAAGAATGGACTCTTTAAAATTTTTTTAAACACTTAAAATCTGTTAACAAATATATAGCACAGGTCCCTTATTTATAATTATTTTACAGTTTCTTATGCATAATCATTTTATGCTAAATGACCTTTTACAATATTTCAAGCAGAAATGAAATTTAGAAGTTAATGATTTACATACCTTGCATATATAATCATACGCACACAAAAATAACAGTTTCGCTGAATATATACACTTAATGTAAACAATAGTTGAACCTGTTGACTGCTGCGTTGGCATAAGTTGTCTTATGGGAAAGCTATGCAGGGCTGTGGGTGCCACAACTTCAGTCAGCAGGTTCCAAAAAGCATGTTATGAAAAGCATGTTTTAAATCTGGTGTTTAAGGGAAGACACTATGCTATTAAATAAGTGAATTTCCACATACAAATACAATAAAATTGCCATTCTAGGTTTGTTTTGAAGGAAATACAAATGATAACACTTCATTGTGTTTATAGGGGTAAAATTCGCAAGTTGATTGGGTATAAAAGCAGTGGAAAATTCTTCTCAGCATGTGAGCAACATAACATAGGACATTGAGTTGATGAGCAAATAATAACTGCCCATACAAAATAGTTGGTTGAGAACTATTCTGGTATTTAAAGCCTTTTATTTTACCTTGATGTTAAGAGAAAATCCTAGGTGCATTCTCCAACTATGATGATTTGTATTTTCTATATAAACAAATTTCTTTATTATATTTAAGACAACACATACTATCGAAAGATGTGATGCCATTGTAGTATTTGTCTTTATTGCTGTTAAATATTTAACATAATGAAATAGCACTGTGAACTCATGGATATTATTACTGACGAACTAGGAAATAGTCAAAAGTCTCAAAAAGTATTTTTCACATTTTAAAGATAAGTATATTTATAAAGTACAAATAATTGGAAGAGAAAAAAAAAATTAGATGCTAAGTTCTATCTTTCATTAATTACATTCACTACTCTCAATATCGCAATGAAATGTGTTATTCTACAATGTCTAAAACTTGACAGAGGAAGACTAATATACATACTTCTTAATATATGTACTACAGATGTGAAATCTGAAGTGGAAAGTGAACAGTAGAGAAAGACGAATTATGAGAATTAAAACCAGTGGCTTTACCAAACTACATTTAATAACATTTGTTACTTATAATCCTTTAATAAATCTGCTTTGCCTATTTCAAGATTATCATTGTCGAAGGTAAAAAAACAACACAGGATCCTCTTTAACATCCAGCATAATAGCTTATTTGTATATTAGAAATCACGGTGTATTAAATTTGTATTTTATATTCTTTCTTATATTGTATCATTCTGTTGTGGGTGTATACCGGATAAGGATTAAAATTTCCAATGACGAAAAATGAAATCCATTAATTTTATTTTAATAAATTTTTTAAACCACTTAGAATTCTGCTTTTCTCATTTTCCTAAGACGTGCAGCTGGCAGATTGCCAAGGATGTCCCATTCTAGCTGTAGGGTATGGTCGGCGTGGAAGTATGGGCTAGCTTATGGAGAAGATGGCTATGCAGACTATTATATATTGAAAGGCTTGCATTGTTCTGTAACTGTACCACCTCATGTAAGCCACTGGTTGGAACATTTTAAAGTTTTCTAAAAATGTGCAAGATTAGTCTGTAACTTTTAAAGTGAAATTTCATTCCGAAACATTTTGTTCTCTTATTTACACCATATAAAAATATGCATTCTCATAGTACAAATTCTTCCTATTTACTTAAGCACATCGTAGAAGCAGATATTCACAAATTCATATTTGGTCAGTTGAGTTGATATAAAAAAGATTTTAGCAAACACTTAAAAGTGGTAACGAACAATAATAGAAATTATATAATACTGCTACAATTGGTCTCAATGTAAGGCATTAAATAGCTTACTAAATAGTGAAAGACAAATACTAAGTAACTATAAATGCGTTTAAAAAATGCTATATTTATTTAATATAGATTGATCTTGTAGACTGTCTGAAACTTTTAACTCATTCAATCTAACCTACTTGTAGAGTGTAAGGCAGATTGTAATTAAAAAGAGAGTGCTATTTTAGAAATAATCTTAACCGAGAGACTCATATCGAAGTTAGTTTAAATTTCAAGACTTATTTACTCTAGCATTTCTATGAATATTGAATATCTAGCCTATCGATATTTTTTTTATTATTACCTGTAGAAAATGAAAGCACTAGGTTGAGATGTATCCAGCAGGTTAAATCCTGCTAATACTTTATATATATATATTTATGGGTGCATGAGAATATAAAAAGTAAAATTTTCTTTTCACGCCGAGAGCAGTCTACATCTAATTTATCTTGCAAGGTGGAAGTTGAAACTTTAGAAACGTGTTAAGAAAGCTGGACCTCGTTGCGTGTTTTTATTGCTTTTCTTATTTGTTGCTAATGCTCAGGTGCTGTTATGTTATTTACTGTGCATTTGGGGATATTAAGAGTATTTAAACGTTTGAGTGCCAGAGTGCTCTGTCCTTCATTTCATTCACCTAAAGCGAGGCTTCTTAAACTTTTTCAACTTGTAGTCTCAGTTTCATCAGAAACATTTGCTGGTGATCTCAAAATAAATAAGGAACTGAAGCATTAGACATAAATGTAATTAGAAATAGTTAAGTATTAAGTTAATGAAATATTTTGGACCAGTGGCGAATCCAGGGGAGGGGCTATCGGGCTGCAGCCCCCCCCCCCCAGAGCTAAACCAAAATTCTTGATTTAATTTAAAATCACTACAACTGTTTGATCTTAATTTTCATTTTGAAAGAATAGTAATAAAATCGTGACAACATTGCTTTCTGACTTGACAGGCTCGAAAATTTTCCTACTTTTCTAGTCATTCCACTTGCACTTGTGGCGTTGGCGCGGTCGAAAACATTTTTTGGTCAGCTATTTCATTGTATTTTTTTAATTAATTATCGAAAGTATTGTATTGTTCTTTATGATTCTTATTGTCAAGTGAGGAAAGCCTGTAAAGTTAAAGTGTTTTGGTTTATATAAGCCATGAGGTTTGACATTCGTCACTACGATACAAAATTTTTATGACCCCCCCGCCCCCCCCCCCAGACCCGAAACCTGGATTCGCCACTGTTTTGGACTAATGAAATTTTATTAACTACTTGTAAATTTTGAATAATTTGAAAGAAACTCTTTTGTATTCCCGATTTAAAAGGCCCTGTGCGATTCCAACATGTTTCTTCATGACCCCAAGTGGGGTTAAGACACACAAATAAAGATATCCTGATCTGAAAAAAGAAGGATTTCTAAACCTTTCTAGGAGCAAATTTCCCCCCCTTTCGTCAAAATAAGCCCCTCCCCCGCAAGTAGGGTTAAGGCACACAAATAAAGAGGATTAAAAAGAGGAGGAAGAGAAAGATTTAAAAGAGGATCCTAAACCCTTTCAAGGGTACATTCTTTTTACTTCCTCTTTGTGAAAATGTTTATTCTTGTATAAAATACAAGGAAAAGGAACGAGCTCATGCTGCCATCTGTCGTCTTTACAAGATATTAGAAAACGTATTTTTGCTAAAAGATCACCATAAGACGCCCGATCGCCTTAAGAAAAAATAATAATCTTTACAAAAAAATTGTAGATCTGTTAGTAGATAATCTTTACATAAAATATGTATTCGTATGTATGTAACTCGTAAACGCAAGAAGCTAAACAGATGGATTTTGGTATGTAACATCCTTATTCCAAAATTGTAGATTAGAGTCAAATTTTGGACCAAATTGATAATCGAGAAAAGATACTATTCCAAAATGCACAGCCGGTTCTTTTCGCTATATGGCGAAGAACGAACATTAAGCGCGCTATATTCTGAAAGAGAGAGCAGATGAGAGAACACTCTCATGGATATTTTGGGGTCGCGAAAAACTTTTCGTTCCAAGATTACGTCGCTGAAATTTTTTGTAACCGAAACGTAGTTGCGAGTAGGAAAAGTTAATGAAACCTTGCGTTACCTGAACGTTTTTCAGTGTAAAACTGAAGAGCCATAGAACTTTTTGGTAATTTTGAATTAAAAAAAAAACATTGGCACTCAAATGTTTAAAAGGCTTCTATAGTACTTTAAAAGTCATTTAAATAAAATGAATATGGCAAAGCTTGCGATTTGTGTTTAGGGATGTGTTGACGCATTATTATGATTTTGATAGAGGAATATCGCCTCTTTAAATACATTGCAAGAAATGAGCATTTTTGTCAGTTTGATATATTTTGATTTTTTTTTACTGTGATGAACAACATTTCTTTTGCTTTCTTTCAAATGCTGCCTCTGTATCGAAGTGTAAATTTTGATGAAATTAATTAGATATCTTCTGAATTGAAAAAAAAAATCATAACCTTTGTTTGTAAGTACATAAAATATCTTATCTTAATATTTTGAAATCTCTGCTTAATGTTTCTTTTGAATCAGTAAACGAAATAATTTGTGAAATACTTATTCGGGAGCAGAACTTTTCAATTTTAATTTCTCACTTGTGTTTCGCTATACATTATCACAAAATGTCATATCATAATATGACTTTGTTTTTAAATATTCATTCAAGATAAGCTCGTGAAAAATTAAACGTTATATTTAATTTATATTATAATTTGCTTAGAATTCTTAGTTCTCATTAGAAATAAATTGTTTTTACTGCACAAAATTTGGTCCCTCCGATAGTATGGAGCGGGTAATTTTAAACTATCAATAATTGTCCCTTGAAAAAGACATATTGCACCAAAGTCAGTGACAAATATAACCATATAGACATTTCAGCACCACAGTAAAAGACAATAACTTTCACAAGTATAAAATAACCGAACAGTTTTAAAAAACGAGCCCATGTTTATTGTTCTGGAGTGGTATTTTACGAACACAAATTACTGCGACAACATCACACGCAGATGGTCTTCCTTTTAAGTTTTCATCGAAATGACGTAATCTTTAAAAGAAAGTAACCCTTGTTTTTCACTGAAAAACTTCACACAGAATATACACTGCTCAAATTCTGCATGGTGGCATAAAGAAAACTGACAACAACTCAACACATCCCTATCAATTCTAAAAAACCACATGAACTTGTTATCTTATCACTTAAAATCAGATCAGATCAGGTTTACAAACAACATCAACAACAAAACATCTCAGTTATCATTATCAAACATGGCGGAAAACCCCATCAGCCGCTGGCGTTTCTGAATCTGGTCATAGCAACAGGCCTCTCGTCAGATTTCACCACAGAGTCTGTTATAAGTCCCAGAACCTCTTCCAGATGTCATATGTTCACTTTGCCTTCACCATCGACAGCTTCGGTGAGAAGACCGTTGATGACATTGGCTGTCGATGGGACCATCCTCTCCACTTTGTAGACAGACAGGTATCCCATCATTCTCTCCACCCGCAGCCGCTGGACGAAGTCCAAAAGTCGAATCTGGTTCTTGGAGGTCACCGAGTCGCACTCGACCATCATGATGTACATGAACATATCCGCGTCTTTGGGCGCCATCCGCCGGTAGAAGGACAGCCTCGATAGTCCGAACTCGTCCGAGAGGTTCATGTAGATGAGCCGCGCCCCCGTCCAGTCCTTCCAGCTGTCCTCCAGCACCTCGCTGAAGTGGCTGTCCAGTTTCTTGAAGCCCATGAAGATGCACGCCTTGTGGGTCTGGAGTGCCTCCGTGGAAGAGGAGATCTTCTTGAGGATGGTGGGGCACGAGTACTTTATCTCGGCGTACAGACCTGAAATGAAATGTGTTTGTGAAAATCATGGTTGAGAACAGGGGTCGGCAAACTTTTCAGACGCAAGAGCCAAACTGGCCCTTAACACGTCAAGTGCCATGTCAGTCACCGGTGATCTATCTAATTAGATGACCCTTTCTCTACTACAGTTAAGAGATAGCAGCGAAGGAGTCATCTTAATTAGATTGATGATTCGAATCAGTGGCGAATCCAGGATTTGGGTCTGGGGGGTGGGGCTGAGGTCATAAAAATTTTGTATCTCCATGATGAATATCAAACCTCATGGCTTATGTAAACAAAACACTTTAACTTTACAGACTTTCCTCATTTGACAATAAGAATCATAAAGAACAATACAATACTTTCGATAATTAATTAAAAACTACAATGAAATAACTAGCAAAAAATGTTTTCGAACGCGTCAAAGCTACAAGTACAAGTGAAATGACTAGAAAAGTAGGAAAATTTTTGAACCTGCCAAGCCGGAACGCAATGTTCTCACGTTTTTATTATTTTTTTAAAAGAGGAAATTAAGAACAAACAGTTGTAGTGATTGTAAATAAAATCAAGAATTCTGACTTAGCTCTGGGGGGGGGGACTTCAGCCCGATAGCCCTCCCCCTGTATTCGCCACTGGTTCGAATCTCAGACGCGAGTCGTGGCGCTTAACGTGTTAAAATTGATTTAATAATTATAGACCCTCCTTAACTTACGACTGAGTTCCGATCCGACTGACAGTTCTTAAGTTGGACTTCTACTTTTCAACACTATTTTCATTCAAAAGGGTTATAAAAATTTTACTTAAAACATAAAAATTCAATCTATGTAAGTATAATTATTGTACATAATGTGAAATTACATAATGTGTACTTTCTTGTACGTACTGTAAAAAAAAATATGATCTAAAATTACGTTTTATTTTGAAATTTGCAATTTACTCTTTGAGGAGAAGGTGTATTCAAGAGTCATAAATATATAACTTGAAAATATATAATATAAAAAAAGTTAAATTCATGAAATAAATAAATTTAATAAAAACAGTTTTTGAAAGCACACTTTTATGAGTATGTTAAAAAATAGAATTTTTTAAAATTTTAATTATCGTCTACTTTTTAGTTTTTCATTCATAATTCATTAATATAAATATTATGGAATATTGAAATTATTTTTTTCAAATTCACTACCAGGTGGAGCCACTAGTACGAAACCAAAATTCACTTACATCAATGAATTAGCTGAGATTTTAGTTTAATTATATTAACTCGAGGGTTATCTTAAGACGGATTCGTAATTTTGAACCGCTGTGAAATGATGCGGATGGCACCTGAGCTGACACCCCCCTCCAAACTTCCGCACCACAACAGCGGGAGGACGTTTGCCCCTACGCATGATTTAATGTGCGCCAGGCCGACATACAAGGCAGATCTTGAATGAAATCGGGTTTCGAACCTGCAACCTTCCTTTTCCGAAACGAAGCCTTACCACTAATACAACTGATAATATTGTTCAGAAAATATTAAAGCCGTTTATATTGTCAACGAGAAGACATAAGTGCACAAAATTTCAAGATTCCAACTCAACAGGAAGTGAGTACAAAGTGATTACAAAATTCCACATTTACAAACATGAAACAAGTCAAAGAATATAAATAAAGAATTACTTCTTAGCAATCTAACATAGTTATGCGCTTTTGTTGTATTATATATTTATGTAACTTTCTAACGATTCTGTACTATGTATGCAACCAACAATAAGCAAAAGGTATGCGAAAGCAGCAGAATATTAAAAAACATAATAATCGATCGTAATTTGAAATATAAACAGAGGAGACTGAAGAAATGTTGAAGGAAAAGCATGTGAAGAGCTTAGTGAAATTTTCAGTGTATAAAAAAATGACAAGAAAATAAGTTAAGTAAACCATCCTTTCGAGAAAGTCTACTTACATGTCTTTATTATGCTCAGTGAAGAAATGAAATATGAATTTTCTTGTACATCATATAAAGTTTTAAACATACAAAAGCGTTCTTGCTTTTATATGTTCAACAGTGAATTTTGGCCTGCGGATTGGTTGGAAACGCAGATATTCAAGAATATTGCGTTAGCATAAGTAGTAAGTTGTTCGTTCTATGGGGATGATTGATTTTTTGAAAAGTTTTCTACTACATTGCTACTTCGTTCTTAAGTACTTTAGTGGGGTTTAACTTTTTCAGGCCTGGTTTTTTTGAAAATTGAGTTCATCTAGATTGATCATATCACTATTGTGAGTCTTGTAACGGTTATATATATATATATATATATATATATATAACAAATAAGAAACAAACATAGCATAATTTTTAAATACACTCTTTTCCTTTTTTCATCATTTCTTTAATCTTCATCGTTTCCTCAATGTAGTTCGCTTTCATCTTTTTTTCCTATCGATTTCCTAATCTTCATCGTAACTCCTCCAACCTCAGAAGTAACTTGATATTTTCGTAAACATCCGGTCCCTGCATGACGCGTTTAGTTATTTCCTTTGTCACGTCTCCCGTTAGCAGCATCTCTCAGTTTTAGGTTCGTAAATTTATTTCTTTTATTTGTATTTCATTCAAATTCTTGATTTATCATAATGTTCGGGGTAAAGGACAGTGTTTTTAGCTATATGCTAGCACTGTTCGCAGAAAACATTATGATTTCACTAATTTTTTAACGGTTCGTATAGATTTTACTTACCCTGATGAGCATCTATACGCTTTTACCGATTTACTACAGTCTCTCCATTTCATTTCAACATTTTTTGACTTTCATGACATTGATATATATATATATATAGATGCCGATGACACACAGATCCAGAGGTGATTAATTGGAATTATTTTTGGAGCAACATGTGTTGGGTATTACCTGGTTAACAGCACATAAAACAGAGGTCAAATGAATAGATATCATAGGTAAAGTGCCAGAAGACTTGAAAGTCTGAGGCCAATTCAGGGGTATTCATATCACTACATGCCGCCGTAACGCCGAGAGCCAGAGGTAATGGACCAACTAAGTCTAAGTTAACCTTTCTCATTATATTGAGACCAATTCAATTGCCGAAGAGACTGAGTAACACTGAGGTGAGAGCGGAGTTTCTAACGGAGACGGATAAGTGAAGAGTGTATTCGCATACGAGTAGCTAGGATTCTCTGGCTCTGTGCTACCATCATTGGGGAGTGTTTTATGAATTTGCTTATTTAGTAGAGATCTAAAGTGATGAGCACTGCATGTAAAAACTTTAAGGGACAGAAATTTTTTTTGAGATTATTGACAAATTTTACATTAGAAGATAGAAATTGTTTTAAAATATTATCACGAATTTTAAACGCTAGTAAAATAAGTTAACAGGCACACAGTTCACAATAGCATAACAACGCAGTTGCATAAATAACACCAAGTCGTGCGTATTAATCACAAACTTTTGCTAAAAGTAAGCACTCAAAGGACGTGCAGTCCGAAACTATATACTGTTACGAAAATCGCCCCGTAAGTGTACAGTGAAAAAGTCCAACAAGCAGGATAATGGAGAATTACGTTTTATGCAGGAATATTCCGGGAAACACGAAGCACAGGTATAACGAAAAGAACAACACTTGCATAAATTCGCAACACAAACCTAAATAACGCTACCCTGTACCCTTGATTCCTATAACTGCTAGAGAACAATCAGACAACAAATCACTAATAACAACAATAACAGTACTTTCAGTACCGCTCAGTGTCTATCAGTTTATCAGCTCGCACAGGGAATAAAATTCCAAAGCGATTCAAGACGTTCAAACACATTCCAAAGACGTTCACTCATCTCAGCACCTAAGGGGTTCTTATATTTTTTCCAACCGGATGTGACGTCACTTAGAATGGTCTAGTACATTCTTTATATATCTGTTCCTAATTGAAATAGACGAAAATTCTAATGTTTTCGAGAATCTTCATTTTGTCGCCAAGGTCGGGGTCAATGGCTTCCATTTCCCCGGCATGCAATAAAACCACTGTAAATGTCTCTTTCTAGCCATAAGACTAATATTGCTGGGAAACGACATTACAGGTTCGTAACAATACGCTTCGCATGTTGTTATTCCTGCTGTTGGGTTGTTGTGCTATTGCAAATTTGTGTTCCATAAAACCTGTATATTGTATACTTTATCCGGTGTATCCTTTTATTTTACTTAATTCACTAACCATGAGCCTGATCGGACCCCACGTTCGGTTTCAATAATGGATTGTTTCTGTATTCCTGACGTACCCTTAACGTTCGTAAGCGACTTTTCCCTGCGCAATCTAACTTGGGAGGGCTGCTTTTTAAACCTGATGCATCCGCCAAAGTGTCAAGGTGCATTAAGGTTATTCAAGGAAAGTCGATGGACAGTATTGGGAGAATTAAGCTATGTTTTATAGAAATATGGAGCAGACCTCTTCATTGGCCACAAAATACTAGTTTCCAAGTATTTATTTAAGTTTTTGAACACAAAGATTAAAAAAAAAACGAATTCCACAAACCTTGCTGTAGTGTGAATTCGTGACCCAGGGCGGCGGGATCCTGCAAAGACATTGGTGGTTTGTTGCCGTTTGGGCACACCTCTGCGTAGTGGATTATGGGATACATCACTGGAAAGATAATATATAAGAAAATTATAAGATATATACAATATACATACGAGACACAAAAATATTCCCCCTCCGCAACATTAAGAAAAAAAAGAACCCTATATATTATTTCTGTCGTCAGTATCTCTTTTTCTCAATTAATACAAAACACACAGCGATAAATGAGGTAACAGTACATAAGATCTTTTACCGACTTCTGATACAGCTTACGCATTTTTCACTAAAAAACAATGTTTATTTAAAATTTAACTTAAAAGAAAAATTAAAACAATGCCAGCTGATTTAAGCCAACAATGTCAATATCATCACATCGATATTATCCTATTCATTATATCTTGTCAACATCACTTTTTCTGAACACAGCGATAGATAAAGAGGTATCAGCAGACAGGATTTTTTTACCAACTTCGGATGTAACATTAACCCTTAAAAGCCCGGTTTTTTAAAAATTGATTTAAAACTGTTTTTTTTTACTTTCATTTCTTATATAAAACATTGGAAAATACTTTAAAAAGTTATATTTTGTTTTAATTATGGTTTATGGTTAAAAAACACTTTGTTACCAACTGACAACACTGGGCTTTAATCCAGAAAAAATTTCCTTAATAAAATTCTATAATATTAAGCACAGATGAATTTTAATAACTAATAATACGGATACGGAATTTCCTTCAACACTGTAGAATAAAATATGGTTTTCTCAAGCGTACAAACAAAGCAAAGAAGATGCAGCGTCAAGTGAAAAATAATTTATTTTGATTTTCTCACCAGCACTCAGGCTGATATCTGTATTTTGTAAATTGATTTAATAAAATTTTCAGTATGTTTCCAATTGACAACAACAGGTATTCGAGCTTCAGTCTTATTCTGAAGATCTTAGAAGAAAAAATTGGGTATGCTGCTTAAAGGCAACACTGGCATTTAAGGGTTAAAACACTTTGATTGTGGGAGTGGGTGTATGGAGAGAAAGGTTGAGTGTTCGAAAGTTTTGCACGGATTTTATGGTGTATGTATAATCTTGATTTACTTCTCGGATCCCATTACCAGATGACTTGATGTGATTTGTTAATTAATATGTTACACTTTGAAGCTACACTGAAGTTATTTGAGGGACGGTCCTCGTCAGTTTGAACCGTGACGACACCTGAGCCAATTTATTACACGTTTTTTTATGTAACTTTACGTTTTTTTTATGTTTATAAAGATGGGATTTCGTAATCAATTTTTCACTCATCCCCTGATGAGATGAAGTTCTGAAATTTTGCACAGGTATATGTTTCCGATAAAAATGCAATATTTTCAGAATTGGTCGATTAATTATCAATTAATTGGCCGTATGGCCTGTGTAACCTGGCCTGATGACATGATAATTATAGCAACTTAAATTTTAAATGATTAAATTTTAAAACTTAATTAAGTTTTTTTTTCTTCATAATTTTTCTCTTAATTTACAACGTTTAAACAAACTCAAAATATTTTTTAAAGAAAAATATTTAAAAAACCCAAAATTCAAGAGTTAATATTTACAGAAACTTAGTTTTTGTTGGAAGACTGTAAACCATAATTTCTTTAACTTGTACGTCAAGAAATGCATCATAAAGCAGTGCTATAAGTATGCTTACCTGTAAATACAATAAAACAGGAATATAATGATCGTATTCAAGTCAACAGAAGAAAACTATCAAGTTGGGCAGCTGAACAACAAATATTCCAAATGTAGCAAGAATAAACTTAGAGAAAACTGTTTGAACAGTCGCTGAAAACGTCAAAAACTATCGATAGTTCTCTGATCCACGGAAGAGAAATACAAAGTTATTCAAAAAGAGGGTGCAGATTTGGAATATTTATTTCTAATGAACGGCAATAGATAGAGACACATACGATACATCACTGGATACAGAAAAGTTCAAAGTTTTATTTTATGCATTCAACATGCGCTCCATCTGTTATGCGACAAACGACGAATCGGTAGTCTATTTATTACCACACACGAAGTAACTGGTCTCTGTTTATTGAACTCGCTGCTGTGCCAATTCGATCTCGCAGATCTTGAAGAGTAGCAGGCGTAGGTGGTACATACGCGCATTCTTTCATATACCCCCAGAGAACAAAATCGCAAGGGGTAAGATCTGGTGACCTTGGAGGTCACTTGAGATGAACGAGATCATGTTGCCTACCTCTTCCGACCCATCGTCCTGGAATTTTGCCAATAAGATACTGCCGTACCTCGGGGTGGAAGTGAGGTGAAGCCTCGTCTTGCTCGAAGATAAAATCATCCCGATCTTATTGAATTTGTGGATACAACCAGCGTTGAAGCATTTCCGATTTTGCCAGGATTGCGTAAAATAAAACTGAACTTTCCTCCATCGAGTGATTATCTTATATGTCTGTATATATCGCCGTTCATTAGAAATACATATTTTAAATCTGCCGCTTCTTTCTGAATAGTCCTGTAGAAATTGTTCTTTTCTCTCATTGCTGAAAATTAGAACTAAAGAATTTTAAAGGCACCCGAATTCATTTTTATTAACTATACACTGCATGATGTATCGTAAAAAAGCTCGTCCTGCTCAGGATGTCCCGAAAGGTCGATTACGAACTTTAAGGGTAAATCAGGCATACAGAAACAAATCATTTTTGCAATAGAACACGTGATCGGAAACGCAAGGGGGGGGGATGGATTACAGGGAGCTGCTCATTGCCAGTGAATGAGTAAAAGGAAAGGATACACCAGATAAAATGTACAACACAGATTTATTGGAATGCAAATTCACAACAGCACAGCACCCCCGTTGCGTGACTAACAAGTTTTTTTAACATTTACTCCAAAGGGTTTTTGTTGATACGGCGTCTTGTTTGCCAATGTGTCTATTTTACAATGTTCGAACTTAATGTTGTTATTCATGTAACTCTGATATTGGGAATTTGCATTCCATCACAACTGTATCGAACACTTGATCCTTTTCTTTCACTTACATCACTGACCCTGTAACGATCGCGCTTTGACTTTGCTCATCTCCTACTACGAAACTCGTTTGTCTTGACGTGCACTCAGTAGCGTAGAGATCAAAGGGAAAGGGGAGCATAGAATACCAGGGCGCCAGGTTAAGGGTGCGCCGTGGAGTCAAAATATTACTGCCTTTATGCCATTCTTAAAACAAAATACGATGAGGAAGCGCAAAAATAAAACCATGCGCCGGGCTGCATTTACGCCTGCTAATTAGCAGCCACTATTCGACTAGATAAAAAATAAAACCTAACCGCCACTGGTCATGGTGAAAAAAAAGTTACTTTCTTGGCTCTTTTTAAGGTCAGATGCTATGGGGGGGGGCGAAAAAATACCAATCCCTGCGCGCCGTTTACACAAGCTAAACCACTGATGATATGGGGAAATCACATTACGACCCTGGCGCCATTCAACTTCGCTGCGCCACTGCGTATGCTATCACCCCAAGAAGTTTGTCGGTGGAGTTTCGGGCCACTCTGCGTGAAACGCAATATATTTAACAATACAAACTGAAACGAAATGCACTAATACTCTTTCTTCGTGGTGCTTCTTAAGACAGGCGTCCGGGGAAACTAGCCACCTTGCCCCCTCCCGTTGATGTGATTTTTCAGGACTGAAAAACACCCTTATGACCAAAAAGTATCTTTTAAGTTTCATTGAACTAAAATTCTTACATTCAATTTAGTTGTTAATATTTTTCCATTTTAGCAGCATTAAATCCTAAGAATTTTATACCCGTTTCATATGCCCTGTTTGACGTTAACCCCCTGACTGCGTATCTCGCGATTTCCGCGGGTTGGAAGCAAGTCTGTTTTCTGCTGCTGTTATGTTGTTTGTTTTCTCTAGAAAAAACAATTTACACTCATATTTATTTATAAAAACTTGAATAACATGTAGGCACTTCGTGTAAAATAAAAGCTAAATCACTAAACTCCAGGGAGAGTGTTCTTTTCTATATTTTCTAGTTTGTATATTTACACAACATGGTTCGTTTTGTGTTTAGCTTCGTCATATAGTGAAAAGAATTAAGTATGCATTTTGGACATTTTCTTTCAGACCATAGTTTTCTCTACGATTGCATAAGATTTTCAGACTCTCAACGAGGAAAGATAAGCTAGGAAAAGAATGAAATAAACAAAAGGGAAAGGCTAAAAGGAAAGAATGCTAGGAAAAAGAGAAAGAAAAAAATTAAATTAAAAATAGATAAAATTTATTTTTAAGTTAACTTTTCATTGAAATTAATTAAAAATTAGTAATTGTGCTAAGTTAAATTTTTTTTATTAGAAACTTATTTACGTCACTAATCAAAAATCTAAATTTTTGTTAACTAATTTTTAAATTATCTAACATTACATAAATAATTAAACTTCCAAAATTTAAGTTATACGGAAATGAATCACTGCTCAGGGTGGTATTATAGTGTTAAGTTACAGCACCACCACGGTACAGTGCACGAACCACCACTACTTATAAGTAAATAGTTTATATTAAAAAATATTAACATCAATGAATTTTTTAAAAGTTAAGCAAAAAAGTCAATTTTTAAGTCCCAAATTTAGCTGTACTTTTAAAATAACCAGACTTTCCGGACTAACCAGGTCAGAGCTACTTTTCGACTCTTTCTCCCGGATTGAAAATGTGTCCAGGATTTGAATTAAATGTTTTGGATTGTTTCGTTTTCATTTATCAGTAATAGTTCATATTAAAAGAAGATTAGATAGATTTAATTCTTCTTAAAGTTTCCCCTGGAGAATTTTCATTGCCATTTCTACTATTCAAAGAAAATGGTTACCCCAACATATTCAATGTGGATTGTGACGAGAAAAAAAATAGAAAAGGCCATAGCAAAATGTATTATTTAGTCCTTTCTTTTGATCTCTTTTTTGATTTTTTTACTTATTTAAGTAGTTAATTATTTCATTGCTTTTGAATTTTTATTCAATTTAATTCATTTACATTTTTTTTCTTCTGGATTTTGCCAGGACATCTCCCTCTAGCCAATGTCCTTAATTGAAACTCAAAAATCTGATCAGATTACGAGAAAAATTCCTGAAATGCTAATTTCTTAAAAATAAGAAAATCTTTTACGAATGGCCTTCAGTGGCGAATCCAGGGGGGCGGGGGTGCTATGGGGCTCCAGCCTCCCCAATAGAGAAACGAAAATTCTTGATTTTTTAAATTCCGATCACTATACCTGTTCGTTCATATCTTTTTTAAAAAATAAAACGTGTCAACATTGCTTTCTGGCTTGAAAATTTTCCTGCTTTTGTAGTTATTCCACCCTTATTTATAGCTATAACGCGGTCGAAATATTTTTTGGCTAGTTATTTCAGTGTTTTTTTATTAAATGATCGAAAGTATTGTAGTGTCCTTTGTGATTCTTATTGTCAGGTCAATAAAGTTAAAGCGTTTTGACTTACATAAGTCATGAGGTTACGACGATACAAGATTTTTATGACCTCAGCCCCTCCTTGCCAAAATCCGGGATTCGCTACTGATGGCCTTAAACTAATTTTGATCAAAAACCGTTACGGAAAATAATATTTCATGAAACATATGTCACGATAAACGCAAAACTGTTAACAGGACTTCTACAAATGACACCCAAAGCAAAGCGGACAAAATTCAGATCCTTATCGCGTTCGAAATTGAAAAACCGGCGCGTGTCAGCGCGTGAGACTTGATTGAAGCAAGCATCGGAAAGCCATTACGAACCACAGTCGGGAACTTTTGGATTCCTTCCAAAACACACTGCGATGTCGGACATTCCCAAAACGGACGGCAGAATTGATTTTCAATCAAATGAAACTAGACAAATTACGGGATCCCTTCTTTTTCAAAGGAAAACTGTAAATGATGCGCCATGCATAAGATCTACATAAATTAAAAGAGTAATGCAGTAACAAGATGAAAGTGATAGGGGCTCTTTACTTTATCGTAATTACATTATTGTTGACTTCTTAATGGATGGATTGGATTTGCGTGCATTGATATTATGTTCTCTAAAATATAATTTTGTGATTTGATATTTGTGGGAAGATCACTCGAATCAGAAATTTCTTTTTTTAGCCATTGTTTCAGAAGTAGGATGAATAATTCATCGTTAACGATAAAGTACTCATAAGATGAAAAAGTTTCGGGAATCGTTCTATTACATAAGGTTTCAATTTACTGGTGACTATTTATTACACACTTTCCCGTTCTGACTTCCGGCCATACTTATAGTCTGTTTTCAGACACGGAAACCCTCTGTGCTTTTGCGCCTGCGCCAGTCGGCTTTGCTTTCACCAAATAAAGGGTGAGATGAAAGATGGAGGAGAAGAGGTTTATTTTTTTACTGAGCAATATGCAGAAACGTTATACAAGTTTCGAATTAATACAAAATAGTACGATTCAAAAATAAAATGAGTATTATCATCGGAAGAGAATATCTAAAAGAAAAACGAGCATGACAAAGAACTCCGGAAAAGTCTCTTCTTACTCATTGCATATCGTTTCTTTGCGGGGTGAAATAGGCCAAAAGTGACACGCGCTGGTTCCTGAAACGAACGGTATCTCAAAGTTTATTTAAAACCTCTCGCAATATACGTTTTACGGTGATTTTCAAAAAATCGCTTCAGATTTAGTACTACATTTTCTATTGCATCAACATATTTAATCGATTGCATCTAAATATTTTCGAAATGTGAATGAATCATGCCGTTTTCCTTAAAGCAAGCCAAGGCTATCATGTGACCAACTAGTCAGAACAGTTCATATACTACAGCGCATGCGCGCAGTTCGTGATCACGGGCATTCAAAGCTTCCCGTCCCTTGGAAGGCCAAGTCATACATGCTCCATCACGATAAGGCGCCGGCTTACATGTCCCTCTTAGGAGCAAATTATCTATCAAAACATCACACTCACTTCCAGCTTATTCCCCCCGATCTCGCCCATGTGACTCTCTCATTGGATGAAGAATTTGCTTAAAGGGGCAACGATTCTCAAGTTCCAAAGAAGTGCAGCGACGAAGCTAGCTGGCAAACGGAAGCTTGTGATCTGTATTTACATGTTTGTGTGAACGGTGGCATAAGTGTGTAATTGCACTGGATAGTTATTTCGGAGGAAGCACCAAACAAACAGGCTCTATCTGTATTCATTCTTCCGTAATAAAGTAAGTTCCGGAATTTCTTGGAAGTAGTAATGTGTAACAGAAGTCTTAATGTAATTGAAGTAAGTGGGAGAAGCCCCAATTTTCCATAAAAAGATTAGGTCAATGATCCCATCATTTCAACAGAATCTTGGTTCGGAGTCATTAGAATGTAGGTTCGAAACAGGATTCAATCCGAGATCTGTTGGAAATAGTTAAATATTCCTAATTCCTTCGTCAGCTGGCTTTGACAGTTTTGACGTCACAGCAAATATATAAAAGCTCTACTTGGTTTTACTGTAGTCAGTCATGTAAACAGTCAGCTTGTATAGCAGTCGGCCAGTCTGTGGTCAACGTAGCCAATCTGCAGCATGTATGGCAAAATATTACATTTTAGTGGACAAGCCGTCGTGTTCACCTTCTTTTTTATTTAATTAATGACTTTCAATAAATCAATATTTAAAAGCTTGTACGTTTGATCCTTCATGTCATTTATACGGCACCCAACAAGGTCCGTGGCTTGGTAACGTTAAATCTGTTTTCGTTGTTCCAGATTCGCCAAACCTAACTGATACTTCATATTGTGTAGTTTCAATCATCATCAACGTGATGTGATAGTAGAAATACGCGAATCCCCCTCAAGCATTATCATAAAGAAGATTATCTCTCTTTGAGACCAGGTTCCTGCAAACACTCAAAGGGATCTCGAGGCAACTCACTCAAAACCTCCTCTGGTCTCTGGATGATCAAAAACCTAATCTTACATAGAGAAATGACTCCTGGAAAATTGAAGCAAAACGCGTCGTAAAAAACAGCTTGGCGTCTAAAAATGGCGATAGGCCACTTTAATAAATCCCAGGCATCCAATATAAGAGCGATTTCGCCCCGTGTTTCATCGCCGTCCATTATGGAAAAATAGCAACATGAATAACCAATGAGGTTCCCTCAGGGGGAAATAGGGTCGGATACCCTGGCAATAGAAATAATAAGCAGGAGCGTCTCAGATATTGCTAAGTTAATGGTATATACACAGTAGCTATGTCACGTCCAAAAATAATGATTTTTTTTGTTGATGATTTTTTATTTTTTGGATGGATGGATAAACAGAAGGTATGAAATCGATACACTTCAGACCCTTTGTTAAATGGAGGCCCACTCTGTACAAAACAGGACTCCTTAAATTATCAGTCGCAACTAAGTTAACCAAATTTTCACTGTTTGTCGAATTAAGTGTTCCCTATTGACACGAATTTTACTTATAAGTAAATAATAGCTCATATTAAAGATATAAACTGGATTTAATTTTAAAAAAGTTAGTCCATAAAATTCATAGTCCATATTTAAAAATCCATATAAAATTATTAGCCGTTACAGAATAAAATTTCCAACTCTTTATTTTGTTTTGTAAAAGTGTTCCGAATTTGAATTAAATGAACCAGATAGTTCCATTTATTACTTATTAATAAATAGTAAAATAAAAATATTAATTAAATTTAAATTTTCCAGAAGTTGATTTTTGAAAAATTCTCTCTCTCAACTTTACCATGGGAAGAATGTGGCCACCTTAATATGACATATGTGGATGAATTAGACTTAAAAAAAATTAGTAAAAGTAGCAGAAAAATGTATCTTTCAAATGTAACAAACTTGAATGGGAAGGAACGTGTAACTGCAACAAAACCGAAAAGACGAATGATCAACCCGCCGCAAACTGGCACCACGAATAAAATAAAACCCTGACCTAGGGTTGATCTTATCTTATCTCTTTCTATCTATATATTTTTTATCTATCTTTTATCTCTTTCTGGTTTGTAAATTTTTTAAAAAAATCATTACTATCTGTCCTCCACGAGAACTCTGCTCGCCAAGTTGTCTCGTTGATGTCGGTCGCTATAGTAACTGTTTATGTTAGGGAAGATCCATTTCGAATGTTACATTTCGAGCTGTGCGCCAATGTAACAAACTTGAATGAATTACTACCTACGAGAAATGGATTCCTTCTACGATAACCTGTTTCTACAGAGACTGACGTCAACGAGACAACTTGGTGAGCAGAATTTCTGTGGCGGATAGACATTAATTATATCATTTTCTTCTGAATGCTTATTTAACTTAGTTGCAAATATGTTTTTTGAATTATGCCGATAGCCAGCCTCCCAGATTGCATACTCGAGTTCCAGTGGCGGATTTTGTCAATATGAAGCCACAGGCACAAAATTGCTTTGAGGCCCCCCTCCCTACAATTTTGCAAATTCACCGTCAGATTAACACTTTGAGGCACGTCGAAAAGGGTTTGCGGCCCACTAGCTTCTCGAGGTACGCGGCGGGCGCCTCTAACACCTGTGCGAAAAACCGCCACTGTCGAGTCCCTGAGTCTCCCAGATCGAACCCCAGAAAACCAAAAGCATAATTTCTTTCTCATTCTTTATCATTAGTTATCCAATATGATTATATAAAATTAATCATATTTTTCTAAGATTTTGCAAATTTATTTATTTCTCTAAAACTTCGACTTTCTTAAACTATTGCTCGCGATCCCACATAGGTTTGCGGAGCAATAGTCTTTGGACATCAAAATGTCTAATATCAAATTCCTTAATATTAGTAAGCAAATAGAATAAATGCAATTATTTTTATTTAAATCATTGTATCTAAATTTATGAAACTAAACTTCAAGTATTTCAACTAAGTCAATTCATTCTCACATGACGCTTTTGAAATGCTCCGAGCCATTTTACTTTTGGTATTCACTGCTCAACTTGCAGGAGGAAAAAAAGGGAAGTGACGTCATATCATAGTCATAGTGTTAGACGGCATGTTGGAACGAGAAAATGTTTTAGGGTGAAAAGGAAGTAGTGAAAAATTTTTTATCCCGAAAAAAACTATCGCGAGCGGAAAAAAATTTAGAAAGTTTGTCAGATGTTTTTCATGCTTTTAAAACTTTGAAGAAGAGATTCTTTGTGCAGAACTGAGAACGTGAATAACTTTTGAAGATGTGAAATTCTACAACATATAAGGCAAAAATAATAAAGAGAATCATATCAGTTTAAGATATTTTACTAAACGACTATCTTAAATATAATTTCTTTTCTATTTAGCGTTGGTTAACTGTTCATTTCTCGTATTTATTCAATTTGATTTAGACATTTAATCATCTGCAACCAAGTTATCTAGATCTCATTTGTTTGAGTGTTATGCTTTTTTCTAATTATTCAGTTAGGAATACCGAATCAAATCTTTATTGAATTAAATTGATTTAAAACATGAGATCTTTGAGAGAACAGACTTCAAGTAAAGTAAAAAAAAAGAAAAAAGAATGGAAAACCATGGAACGAGTCAATAATAATTAGATTTTTAATATAAAAAATTGGAATGACAGTTCAGACGATGCAAACAACGATGATTAGATTAACTGTGTAGTGTTCACACTTAATAAAATTTGCTCACGTTAACCGTAATTAAATTTAACACAATTTTCTACACGGAATATTAAAACCAGAATGTTTGCGAAGAATTCTTTCAGCTGCTCTGTATCAGAAAATTTTTTTGGCTTTTCCATACCAAGCATTTTTATTAATAAAGAAAAAAAGTTGAGGATGATTAACTTTTTTTAATTATTTATGTTTCTATCAATCAGAAAAAAGTAAAAACTTCTAAAATTATTGTAATAAAACTAATCACCGCAAAAACGAACACCATTGCGAATACGTTTTATAAAACTAAATTAAAATAAACTGAATTTCGTTAATTGACTGGTTTATTAAGAAAAAAGTTTTTGAAATTATGTTATATTTTATTTATTATTATTATTTATTTATTATTATGTTATATTTCATTTATTTATTATTATTTTATTTATTATTACACGATTATATTTTAAGAAAATGCCATTAATTCAACCCAAGATTTATAAAATTTATTTATTTGCAAACAGTACTGGAAAATGAAAAAAAAAATGTTGCCAGATGCCAATAAAGGTCGAAACGAATTGTGAAAACAATTTATGAGCGATTTCTTTGTTTTTTTAAATGAACCGAATCGAACAAGTGAGCGTTTGAAATAAACCATTCCCAATGGTTTTTCATTGCACAGATATTTAATCCATTTAAAATAATGGATTTCCGCATAGATGACCTTAGTTCCTTTGCTAGTAGAAAATGTTTGTCATTTGAAGTTATTCATTCAAGAGTAGTGAGGAGAATTTTAATCGCTTTTGTTTACATTCAGGTTCAGTGAACTGATGAATGTTTTAAATTTACACGGAACTTTTGAAAAGGGAAATGAATTGTAGAAATCTGTTCCATAAAATGTAAACAAAGCTTATAGAAATGCAAATTTCAGAACAAAGGTGTGCTTTCCGTCTGTTTACCCACCCGAAAAAAAAAATCGAAAATGCATTGTAGTTGAAAACTCTCGAAATAAACAGCTTTCAGCAAAAAAACTCACCGGGGTTTTGTAGAATTCTTTTCCTGTTCCGAAATTGAAAACCTCACAAAAAAGATTTAAAGTAGTGGTTTTCTTGCATTCTTTTTGATGAGTTCTTATCTGAAACTAAGTACGGGAAAATAAGAGTTTCTTTTCTTCATGTAAGAGGCTTTAGAAGTGCTTTAATACTCAAATAGAGGCTTATCGGAAAAAAGTGAGTTCAGGTTCACAGAAATAAGAATATTAGGCGATTTTTTTAAAAGGTTTTCTCTAACAGTAGAAGGCTGGAAGTAGATATCCCAAACATATATTTTTAAAATTGAGTTTTGAGATTGAACTTATCATAGCATTTTGTACTTTTTCATATAGGAAGTATACATAATAATGTCCATGTTTTAGGTTCCCTTGAGTCCAAAAATAATAAATAAATATTTTCTTTTTTTGGAATAAGGACCAGCGATCGGGGACCAAAAACAAGACTGCCTCAAGGCTTTTGCAGTGGACCAGCCCTCTGGAATTTGGTCGCAAATGAAATACTTCAAGAAAACTGGCCAATTAACACCAGCATTGAAACCTTCGCAGACGACTTTGTCCCGGTTTCCCATGGCCCGACTAGAGTTCAACTTGAGTCACAATTAACGAATCTATTGCTAAATTCTCCACCTAGGCAAGCAAAAACCAACTCCAAATTTCAGTTGATAAAACAAATTATCTCCTAATCAGCAAGCTAGTTAGGGTCCCACCATTCGCTGGCAAGACGAAAGAATTTAAAGAGCCCATGCTATTAAATGTCTCAGAGTTTATATTGATGAAAAGATGAATTGGAAAACCCACCTTAAAGCACAATCTAATTCCAAGGAAAAACCAGTCTTTTCCGTCCAGATCCCAATTAATTGTTTTATATCTTTCCTTCAATAGTCTTCTCAGTTGAGTCCAATGCTTTCGTCCCATTCCCACAATCTTGGCCAACATGTTCATAATTAGCAACTTCTGTAGCCGAACATCCTCTTCCTCCTGCGATGAGGGAAATTAAAACCAACCAAACTTCAACTGCCCATCCTGGGTCTTCATCTATCCATCCTTTTCTTTGGAAGGTCTCGTTTCACCAGTTCAATATTCAACTTCGCCTCCTTCTCAGCCAGTCATCCCCTAATAAACTCAGAACTGCTTTAGTCGTTCTTTCAGGACTTTCTTCCAAGATCCACCGTGTTTCTCCTTCTTCAAATAGAGTTCCATCAGCTAACTCTTCTTCAAAATCGAACTTATTAAAACAATGTGCGGCTCATCTCTCTGTTTTTGTGTACATTTTTATGTTATTTTTATTTATTGTATTTTAATTTGTCTTTCATCGTTTTCCTTCCATTTTTTGTTTTTGAATGTATTTTTTACTCTTAGTTTAGTTTTTCCATTGCATTTAGTTCTTATTATTGTCCAGTTATTTCATGTATAACTGCATAATTTTGTGTTTTTTCTAAGTTTTAATTTACTCTGTGTTACCAAAATATTTTTATAATGTATAGCACAATAGCAATCCTTCCTAATGCTCCTGTAAACTTGTTCCGTTTGTAATTAGGCAGCGGCATAGAGAATTGTCAAGTTTTAAGAGAGGTCACCCAGGGTGTTGTGATTTTTCTTCCACTTCATGACCGCGAGATTGCTTAAATAACCTTATGGTTATAGTTGCAGGGGCATGGAGTGGTGTTATGTTACGCCTATCTATGTGAATACATGGATGTAAATTCATGTATCAATCCTTTTATAAGTCTTTAGCTTTTTGTATTTCATAGTTTAATGCTGCTGTGTTTCTTTTATATTATTTGTTTTTGTTTTTAAATAAATTTCTTCGGGGATCGGCTTTTCGATCTGGGAACCAAATCCACTCGTGCCCATCTAACTGGTAGGATAACCCTAGAGGTAAGAGGAACCGAGGGCACGGGTTCCGTTATATGTCTACGTGAATGTGAACACGTTAACTCAAACGCGCAACTAGATAGACGAATGAAATTTGGCATGCGGTCTTTACACCAATATTTTATATCAGTATCAAACATTGGTCTAAGTTCGTCAAAGGTTCTGCTCGTCTAAATTTGATATACGGTTTTATCGCTAGAACTACAGACCCGTATCAGATTTTGAAGCAAATCCGTCAAAGCGTTGCTTGTGTTTTGATTTGTCTCTAATCGTGAATGAGTGTAGGCGATAAAGGAAAAACGCAAAATTGTGGATCTGAGTCTAACTTTAGACTTAATCCGTCAGCAGGTAGACTGTCCTGTCGTTCCGTCTATTCTTGTGTTTGCGAGCGCGGCAATCTAAAACGCTTTCGTTATTTGATTTGCTCCTCCTCATTTTTAATCTACACAAGGGCTATTTCGGAATGGATCTTGCCATTTTGAGTTGTGATGAGATGACGAAGACGATACCTAAGCCGTCCGCTCCCCCTCTAACTTCAAAACTACGCAACGCTGACGCGTGGACGTTTGACCCACGACAACAGAATGAACTTGCACCTGGCCTACATATATAAACAGTGGTACTTCGCTGACATATTTTCTCAAATATACGATCCTAGACCCAAGAGTCGAAATTTTACCACTAGATCACCGCAGACCGCACATTTCGCCAGTCATATTAATTACAGTCAAAGTCCGTTATAACGCACCCTCAACGGACTGATCTAAATGCTCTCTATAACCGAGGGGTACCTACATAGGGGTGTGGAAACTTTTTGAGCTAAAAGGCCTCATCAAATTTCGGCAGTTGGGCAGAATCTTAAGGGTTCTGTAATTATTATATTACAGACAATTACATATTTCAATGCTAGTTGTAAATAACTGGTAGAGCCGTATAAGAAACTCAAGAAGGCCACATCCCTTGTGCCCGATTTTTCAAATATTGGCCACACAAAATTTTTTATAACCTTTAAACGCATTTTTGCATTGAACAAATTAATTACACTGAATTACAATTATTTATGGGCTGTTATAAATTAAAATAAATGTCTGTTTTTAAAAATTAAAGAGTGAAAATGTACTTACGTTTCTCAACTTCTTGGCACCGTTCAGATTTTTCTCGTAGGCTGAGATTATTAGGTATTACACAGATGCAAAGAAATAAAAATTTACAATAGAACAGCCCAGTTGTATAAATATCACCGTGACAAGTCGTACGTAGCATGGCAGATACAATAATGGCAAGTAGAGCACAGTATCAACAACAAACCTTTGGGGTGCTTTAAAGTGGGTGTTCAAAGGACTTGCCGTGTGAAGCGATGCACTCCTCCCATGTTGTTATTCATGCAGCTGGGTTGTTGTGCTATTGTAAATTTGTATTCCATTCAATCTGAATTGAACATATTATCTTCTGTGTACTTCTGTTTTACTTACTTCACTGGAAAAGAGCCAGTGATTTAAGCCCCTTTGTACTTCCGAACTCACGCTCTATTGTAAAAATGACTTATTAATGTATGCCTCACTTACCCTAAAAAATTGTAAACGACCCTTCGGGACACCCTGCATAATCAATCTCTAATGAAATCGGATAATCGACATTGGTTTTGCATAATGTCGGATCATCAACATTAATTTCTATCCTGTATACATCGATGCTCCTGACGGAATGGAATACCCACACCGACTTAGCCTACCCGGATGGGTGCAAAGCCCTTTTATGGGCCAGTGGCTCTTGATGGCTCAGTTAATCGACGGTAACGCCAAATTCAAATCAGTTCTGACAATTAAATCCATTTATTTTCTTCTAGATGATTGACAGTGCCATAACTGCAAATAATTGACATTAAATTTTTAGAAATTTCAATATTTTCTGTAAAACACATTTCTGGTAACCAGAGAAAGACATCGTAAATATCTCGAGCAGCGATCTCGATACATTGTGATGCATGCAGTATTTCTAAATACAATTATTTGGCGCAAGTACTGCTAACGATAACAAACTGCCAAATAACATGCAAGAAGCAATTTAATCACACAAAAAAGTTCAAGGGTTCAAGCGCCGTAAGAGAACAAAATGTAATTTTTTTTAATGCCCTGATGGCTTCAAAGTCCGATTTTCTGACACGGAGCCAAGCAAATATGAGCTTCGTCCAAGATCAGGTTAAAATATTCATGTAAACCAAAAAATAGCATTAATCATGCATAATCTAACAAGCCATTCATCGATTTAAGCCGTTTACTTGGCACTTTTTCAGCACGCACATAGAATAGACAACAGTTTCCAGTATCTTGGCCAAAGTATTCTTAAAACTTGGAAAAAGTTACCGATTTTCTCTCTGTCCTTCTCTTTTTTTACCCACCTCTAGAAAGGCTGAATGAATATGCACGTAATGTAAAGTTAAGGGCTGAGATAATGCTGGGCAATTCCTACGGGATTTGGAAAATAACGGGAGTATCATAAATTTAATGGTTCCCGCGCCAAAGAAATATAGTTGCCAAATGTCTTTGGCAGTGTGACAACTATTGCTTATCAGATGGTGTGGTAAAGAAAGCGATAATGATAAGAATGCGAATCAGTCCATTGTTAATATCAGAAGTGGTCAGAAACGGAACGTGTGATCTATTAGGAGTATAATAAGCTATTAAGCGCTGGGATGCGTTCCAAAGAATTCAGACGCTAACGTCAAATGGTGCTAAATGAGGTCATTTTGATACGTAAATAGGGCAGATAGGTAAAGGACGATTAGTGAATATTTTTGCAAAATTTTGTAACATGTTTTATTATTGTTTATTACATTAACATTTTTATTACGAATATCGGTTTCCGTTCAAAAATAATACTAAGAGATTAAAAGCATGTTTCATCATTTCGTGAGCTTTGTTTTATTACTGTACTTTTGTGCAAAGTATGTGAAACATAAAACAGAAAATACATGTGCCTGTCTGTCACAAGAACTCCTCCTAAACGGTGAACGGTAGCGACATGAAATTTGCATACGGCATTCTAAAGCACATTTCTAGGTCAACTGTGCTATTTTCAACTTTCAGAATCAATTTGTCCTTAAGATATTTAATTAAATAACGAAAAATAGCCACTGTGAAGCTTATTGTTTAGAGGTTTTTCAATTCCTACTATTAGTTCACACTCTCCCTATATATGTTTATTTATATATCTTGTTCAAATTTTCAATCGTTAATAAAATACTTTTTATTCATCCACTCAAGTTCAAATACATTTTTTTAAACTTGTAGTGGATGGCACTTGATGCTAATACAGTTTTTCAAATATTAATTCATTAGTTAAATTTAATTAATTAATTTTAGTTTTATATGGAAGAAAGCATATGTCGCCTTGAGTCGTTTGGTTCGAATTTTTCTCAATCGAAGGAGCTAGGTTTGCCAGCTTCTAGACCTAATATCCTTTGTTTTCTGGTATGTTCACGAAGGCGTCATTTTTTCATGTATTTTTGTCAGAGGGTAATGTTGATTACGTTCTTTGTTCTCTCTATTGGATATGTTAAAAAAGACTTTATGAAGTTTTTCAATTCCTTCTATTAGTTCACACTCTCCCTATATACTATATAAGATATTTAGCAGGATATAAATTTAGGAATAAATACCGTCAGTGACGAATCGTGTAGATCGCTGATCTAAGTAGGAATTGACTTAATTTTTTTTTATATTACTTGTTTTCCAATAACTTCTGAAATATCTATTGCGCGACAATTATTTTTGCACCATCTAAAAGAGCAGAAAATTATCTTTTTAATGATATTATTTCTGTTGATGTATTTTCACTAATTTTAATTAACATTTCAAGATTCATTTTAAACACAATTTGTAAAAATGCTTTCTATTGTTATACAATTAAATTCAAACCAATTTATTATTTCACGAAATATTTCATTCAAGTGCTTTTGCCACTGTTAAAGTTATGATAAGAAAATATGCTTTCTTCGGTCATTTAACTTCGAAGTAGACCTTTTACTTCCGGTTTCATGTTTGAGCATACATAACTTTTACTATGCGCTTGGAGTAATCTAATGACGCTACTTTTATTACTATGCGATGTTACGCGTTTAATTAGTGAATAAGTGCAATAATAAGTTATCTTAAGTAATAATAAGTATAATAAGCAATAATAAGTTATCTTAATTAGTGAATAAGTGCAAGTTTATTGAGTCCTGTTCCTTCCAAACAACGAAAACCTAGGAGTCGAAAAATTGTTTTATTGGGTTTATAGAAAAGACTTAACCAGTTAGTGATTTTTCTTAAACTTGTAAAATTACTTATTTTATAAATTCCCAAAGGAAAGAGAAAGACATTTAATCTTGAAAATCTCGCCAGAATGCATTAAAGGCAGTCACGGTACAAGAAAACTCAAGAAGAACGTGGATCGCATGTAATTTAAAGAGCTGAGAGACGGAAAACGAAACTGGCGAGGAAATTGTTTTATTTAGCTTATATATTTCAGTATGTTTGCAAAGCAATCCAGTGACGTTAATTACTCTATCTATTCCATGTTCATTTCACTACACAAATTTTTAAATGATCCTAATTGAGTGCGTACGTGTTTTTCTGATAAGTCACACAAACACTATAAAGAAGAGAACTGTACTCCGGATAATGGCAGTAGAAACCAAGATATGAAAGAGTTTCTGTTGAAGCCGTAGCAATCAATGATGGGGAAGGGAAAATGGACGGCTAGATTCGTGGCCAGGTGGTTCAAACTACGGAGAGAAAAAGATAAGAGGAGATCTGCTGCTGGCCGAGGATATCAGACATCACGGGAGTGGACAAATGTAAATCAAAGAAAGACGTTTCTGCCAAAAACTGCTTAATTAAGTTTAAAGTACGATAAATACTCAGACTTGAAACTATTTTTATCTCGAGCAACGCCGGGGATATATATAAAGTATTTTAGTATAAAAAAAATCAACTTTTTGATGGATCTCCCGCGTCAAGTCCGATAAACATTTTTGGAATAATAGCCGTGCATGTGAGCCTATGTGAACAGGATTAACTCAAGAATTCAGCCGCTTTTCCCCTAACGTTCAGTTAAAATATAATATACCTTTCTCAGTTATTGCATTTACTTACAAGTAACTCTGTCCAGTAAAAGTATTAAATTCATTTTTGATAAAACTGTTCAAGAAAATGTGGAAATCAGGGGAAAATAATACGGAAAGAACCTCTGAATACATACAGTGGCTGTTCCAAAACAAATGTTAGCAGTTCTTGTTTTCCCAACTACCAGGTATGCCGACAACAATGTATTCTTGTAAACCATAATAATACGCCAAACACGTTTTATTCCCCAGTCAACTTTCAACCGTCGTACTGATAATGTGTCTGTATTTTTACATTCCAGACTTCTGAAACCACATTTCAGCCATGATCTCTCCCCAGGCGATTTCTGGTTTTTTACGATGTTAAAAGAAGACTTGTGCGATCGTAAATTTGCAACGGTCCTGCTGCTGTCCAATTTTTCCTTAAAAGCGTGCCCAAAGAATTTAGAAAGATCGTGCTGACCAAATAGCAGGATAAATAGATACAGTGTGAGATATCACTGCTCAGCAATACAAGCGTTTCTTATAGTAGTTTTGGGGAAATCGCTGCACTTTTTGAATTTTAAGATGGCGTTTACCTTAGATATGTTTCGAAGTTATATATGCGAAGCATTATAAATTTGAAGTTAAAATAAAGCTGCAAATTGGTAGAAGAAAAGTTAATTTTTGATACTCATAGGGGATCTTTATGGGTTTTGTCGGAATCGGAAATGATAAAATATAGGCACAATAATTTTTGACCATATTTTATGAATGACATCGTGATGGTGAAGTTTACAGAAAATTTGAGGCGGAGCATCTTGGAATTTTTGGCTAAGAAATCATTTACCTCTGTTGTTTTTTCCTATTTCATTTAGCAATGAACTGTACATAGCAAGATATCGCGTCTATGATATTCCGACTAGCTTTGGAACTTTTATCGATATTTGGGTCATTTTATATAAACTACTACATAATTATTTTACAATCAATCATTTTAAAAATAAAAAAAGATAATTGTTATTTTTACTGTTTGGTAATAAAATATCTTATTTATACAAATTAATACAGTTTGATTGAATGATTTTTCATCGAACTTGTCACAAAAAGAGGACATCTTTTGGATTCTTATATCATACGTTTATACAGGGATCCCAATTATATCCGATACACTCTCCTTAACTTCTAAACGGTGACAGCTTAGGCCATAAAGTTGGTGTCTAGGTATAGTAAAAAGGCTGTGCGCTACTAGATGAGACAACTTACAACGCCATCTATCGGAAAATTTTGGAATTAGAGGTCCTATCTGGAAAACAGTACAAGATACGGGAAAAGGTCAATTACAAAATTGTCGAGCGTCTTCGATTTAGTACAAAAAGATACCTTGTACACATTAATACGAAAAAATGAACGCTTAAAGTGCACATTTGTTTGTTCTCGATTTCCGAAACTGTGACGTTTCTAAACGGGTTAAAACAAGAAAAAACACACAGTTATCACAATATACCTTTATTTTCGGTGTTCAAAGTGCTCTCCGTCATCTACAATGCAGATTTGAGTCCTTGTTTAAATTTCACTTTGCAAACGTTTTAGCATATAGTTGGTGCGCAAACACAAGCAACAGTAATACGTCCTGCAATGTTGGCGGAAAGGTCCATACACCTGCTGTTTCAGTTATTTCTACAAGAAAAAGTATAATGGGGTAATTTTTTGCCCAAAAAATAACATTTTCTCCTTTTATTAGTGTCATATGACGTCAAAATTTCCAAAACTGCGAGCAAACAAATGCGCATTTCACACGTTTTTTTCTTAGCATTATTGCACTCAAGGTGTCTTTTCGTACTAAATCAAAGACTCTCTACAATTTTGTAATTGACTTTTTTCCCGTATCTTGAACCGTTTTCGAGATAGGACCGCTAATTCCAAAATTTGCCGTAAGTTGTCTCATCGAGTAGCGCATAGCCTTTTTACTATACCTAGACACCAACTTTATGGCCTAAGAGAAGTTAAAGGGGGTGTAACGGATATAAGTGGGAACCCTGTAGAATAAACAAGGATCTGAATGAATTCGAAGAATATTCTTATATATTATTTAAATATTCCTAGGAATATTTTTACATATTATTCTTATTCTAATCCAAATAATAGATAAAAATATTTTATGCGGTTACGGTTTTTTTTTCCTTCTATAGTTCAAAACTGCAGCGGAATTATTCATCAATTTCTGGTTCGAATAACGTGTGGACATATGTAAAGGGTCTGTCATTCGAATTCGTCCTTGTACAGGAAAATTGAAACGGAAAAGCGATTAAGACACTAATGTCAGTAATGATGTGTGCTTAACATTTTCCTTCAAATCGATATAAACAACACCATAGCAGCCTGACAAACTGTTTTGAGGCGAATGACTCAACTGCTATGACAACCCGTCATTGTTCTATTTTTAAAATTCGCCTCTGGAATATTAATTAGGTCAAACGACACTAGAATTCCCAGAAGGAAGGTTCAAGAATCCCTAGGGAGTGGGAGGAAAACCTTTTTAGCACCGTTATTTACATTTATTTATTTTTCAGTTAAGTTTCATATATCACCCCCAATTTTTACGATGCAAATGAGACTGTTTTACTGATTCCTAAGATTTTGCTTTTCTGACTCAATTATGAAAGAAAAAATGAATAATATTTGAGTAGCACTATTTTGTTTAAAATAATGCTTTCTGATAATTAAATCAATGCACTTCTTAGAATCCAAGTTCAACTATCTGAAGTGGTATTTCGTAGAATTTCTTGTTCTATACAGAAATTCTGTTGAAGTCCAGTCACCTGAATGTTCGGATGTTTGTTGTATTCATCTAATTTTATTGCTAAAAAAATTGTTATTTCTCATTCAAATTCATTTTAAAATTATGGAATTCACTTTACAAGACTAAAATAACATGCATTAATATATTTATCAGATAACATAAATAAAATAACATTTATCAGTGAACTTAGTCGAATCGTTTTCGCTACTTAATGATTCATAACAAACGATTAATATTTGTTACAAAATATCTTCGTTTCCTAAAATGATTTTTATTAAAAAATGAAGTTAAAGATGGCAAATGATTTCATTCAACTCATTAAGTACAAAAAAACCCATTTCCAGTATTACATTTTTTAAATGTTTCGTCTAGGTGACGTAGTCTTTGTGATAAGTCTAGAAGGATGGTGACAAACTTAAAAAGAATAATAAATAAATAAATAAATGAAACTGTCGTTTTGAAAACTACTCCTATATTGAATTTAGCCACAGCTTTTAATGATCTATCTACAGCCATTGCAGCCGAAAGTAATTTTCTTTGTGCTGAATCTAACAGCACTGGATTATTTTTTCCTCCAATTTTGAGTCTATTTCAAATAAGCCTCAAAAGCTTCTTGAAAATAATTACTAATATAATAGGCCAGATCTGTCTCTCGGTAACGCTCTGACGTCACCAATAATAAAAATCGCGCCATAGCGCTGCGAGACGTTAAACAGCATTATTTCATTGTTAGAGAACCTAAATTTCAGTCATTTTAAATTTAAAAGAATAATTATGGTTCTAATTTCAAATTTAATAGCTCTAAAATAGTGAAATAAAATTTGCTGTCGATTGATATAAAATTTATCTCGCTATGATCAATAGTTCCCGAGAAATTTTAAATTATATTAATCCTTTTTTACAAATTAATTTCCATTTTCTAATAGAACGTAGTAAATTACGTCAAAGTATTCGCGTGATATAGTTTGGACGCCACGATGCATCTGATTATTTATTGCAATCGTGATGGTATAATTTGATAATATTTTTTGGCAACGTTTGACAAGCAGAAAAGTGCTTTGTTTTGATTAGAATTTCGAAAAAGAATTCCTTTGAAATTTTAACTTTTGACTTACATTTAACAAGCTGAGAATTTCATGGTTATTGAATTATAATAAAATTGTTAAACAACGGAAAATACTTCACACGGAATGTTGTTTACCAAGAGGTTTCTTGAATAAAGAAATATGTAAATAGAAAAAAATTCCTGTCATAAAACATATGGTTATTTTATTTGTTTCCAATCAATGATAAACATTCCTCTCGCATTATGTCTATTTAAACACGTCAAATTTGACGGGAAATCTCTCGAATGAAGAGGCAATTTGCACCCGTCATACCATGACGGGTGATTTTCTAGTTCTAAATCATTTTTAAATTCTTGTGAGATTTTTAAAATTTTCTCTGTTAAAATGATTTTGAATTTCCTGCATATAAAACAACTAAGCACTTTTTCCCCTGTTTAATTCCTGCTCGAGGAGTTTAGCTTCAAATAAGTATTTTATACAGTAGAGCCCCGGGAATCCGAACTAATTGGGGCTGACCTTTGTTCGGATTCCGGGAAATTCGGTAAAATACTCTTGATATACCAAACGCAGTAGAGTATTGACTCTGGGCGCTGTGTGAAGCTGTATGGAAAGAGCACGCGGCGATTCGCACGGCACAGCGGCAAATAAGTTGAAGGTAAGAAGAGGATATCTTAGTTTGTTTCTGCCTATTAAGGTGCTGTATTCCTTCTTAAATACCAATTCGAATGCTTCTTTTAAGTTAGGAATAAACATTAGATTTTTCCGATTCGTAATTATTCCTTCATTTTTCAGTAAAAAGTTTTCAGAAAATTTAAAAAAGTTGTTCCGATTCCGGGTTCTATTGCATTATCTTACAGAGAATTAAATGATCGACGAGTTAGTGTGTTTTGATTTTTTTAAAAAAAATTATCGATTTTTGTGTATTTTCAGGTCATTAAAATGGAATGTCAAATGGACAAAACGAAACATTTTTGACACATCATTTGCTTTTTGTATTTAATCGAGGTGTTAAAGACTGCTGTGGCTATTCGTGCTGTGCATGGAGAAGGAGAAATGCCTCGTTTTTCGCCCTTTATAAATGGAAAGACATTATACCAACTTCTTCTTTAAATAACCAGAGAAATTTTTCAAAAAGTAAATTTGAAAATTTAAAAAATGCTCATTAGTTATTACTCAACATGAGAACTAAATTTTATTCTTAGGAAGAAAAATTATGACTGCTTTCAATAAGGACACCCAAGTCAGACTCTGTTCCGAAACAAAACGGCTTCTGTTATAGAAGAGTGGTTCCCGGAATTACGTTCGTGAGATGACATGATTACGGTTGTGAGTCAGACAATGGCTAAGTGGCTCTCCTTTGCAACCTGAAGTAGAAGCAGCACTCCCCTCTTTTTATAAAGGAAATAAAAAAAAACTTTCATCAAAGAAAGTTTGAAGTTTATTATTTTACTCGGAATACTTTATAAGGTTTCGCGATATCAGAAGAGAAGTAGTTTTGCTTTAACTGTTGAAGTTCGATAAAGAGAAAAACTAATTTCTTAAGTCACCTCTCTTGTTATTACAAAGTGATATTTGTTTTGTTTTGTTAGAAAGAATACACTTGATAATGTTGATTTTAGAAAAGATAAATAAAAAAATGTTCTTTTGAAAAATGAGCTTCATAATGTATCGCAACAAAAGCAATTCAGCCCAGACTTTTTCCCTCTGTTCACCGTCTCTCCTTTCTTTAATTAAATCATTTCATTTCGTCTTGGATTTTTGTAGGATTTAAGGGTCACTTCTCTACACTTCTGTAAAATATATTAAAACTTCCATTTATCTTGGGAGTAATTAAAAGCAAAGCAATCCGAAAATGTTTCTGCTTATTAATACATAAAGCAACAGGTACAAAATTAATTTTATACGTCAGATTTAACGCGGAATGGAAATGTGAAACTTTCTTCCATTTTCCCCACAGTTACGTCTATATTATCGATAATATCCCTTTGCACGAAATATAATTCTTTTAAATCTAAGATGAAGTGTCTTTTCATAAAATAGTAATGATCAAATGTATAATAAACGTTTATATTATTATTGAAAATATCCTTTTGTCTATCATGTTGCTAAATGATTTAATATAGTTGTACAATAAAGCATTTCAGAATAAAATCTTTATAAACATCATCGCCACTAGGACTCTCCTAAATAAATTAGTAAAGGAAATTCTAATTTTCTATTCATTTTGAGCATTTCAAAAGCATTGCCATAGCAACAAAATCAAAAGAGATCATGTGACTGAATCATTAAAATTTACATCTTGTTTTTCAAATAATCTCTGCACTAATTGCCCCTTCTACATACTCCATATTAGAATATCCATGTTACAATAAAATTGACGATATCGGCGAATGCAAGCAATTTTTTTTCTGCCAACTGTTCCTTTCTCTTCTGTCTTTACGCTCTCTTTCTTTACTTTAAGCATTTCGTTCTCTGCACTTTCATATATAAAAAATTCTCATTTATCTTTATGAGAATTTTTTAATAATGAGATTTCTTAATGAGTTATTTTTAAATGATATAAAAACAATAGAGTGTTAAATATTAATTTTAAAATTACAAAATTTACGGAACCGGCACAACTGGTTCCATAAGAGGAAGACAATTTTCGTCAACGTGGTGAAAAATAATAACATTTCACCATTTTTTTTAGTTCTAGAGGACCAATTATTTTTTAATAATGAGATTTCTTAATGAGTTATTTTTAAATGATATAAAAACAATAGAGTGTTAAACATTAATTTTAAAATTACAAAATTTACGGAACCGGCACAACTGGCTCCGTAAGAGGAAGACAATTTTCGTCAACGCGGTGAAAAATAATAACATTTCACTATTTTTTTTCAGTTCTAGAGGACCAATTATACTCGAACATCTGGATCTTGAAACACACTCCTTATGATTCTTAAGACAGGAAATTATTAATTACGAGTTCCCTTACTCTGGAGTAACCCATTTATTCCCCCCTCAAAGACAGAACATTATCGTCTGCAGAATAAAATAGTTCCGAAAGCGCTCTGGTATTATCTTCCTGTTGAATCAGTTGTTCTGTCACGGGATTTTATATGACACAATGACTTCGGTTGTGGTGAAACGGCAGATCTGGCTTATGTCAGGCAATATGTCATTTGGCGAATGGAGATGTGATATAATGACACGTTTTCCCACACTAGACTCCATTAATCTCTTTTCTTGGAAATCGGAAGGGTAAATAATGAAGTCGCCATGAAAGACTTGAGGGATAAATCTTAAGTTCGTTGTGTGAAATGTCACGTAAGAGTTTTTCCATGTGTTTTGCTCTTTTTCCAGGAGATTGATTTTTGTTTACAATAGCGATGAAATATTTCGAT
>BGPR01001171.1:135389-160313 GCA_013235015.1 Araneus ventricosus | reverse complement strand
AAATACTCCATGTAAACCGAATTGGCGTTATTTTATATCTCAAAACACATAAATTATTGTTGACGAAATTTCTAGAAATTTGCATATCAGTGTTTCTTCCACTTCTAATGGACATGGAACGAATTCACACTGCGAGTTTATGCTAGTTTCTTTTAAAAATTTTGATTCAATATAGCTATTTTGTTTGCAGCATCTTTGTAACAGCTTTATATCGATAATAAAGATGTTGTGGAGATGTCCAGAATAAAGGAATTATAGAACGGAAATTGTAAATGACCACTCCACAATTTTTTTATAGGTGTTGGCGTCTTTGAGGGGTGTCTAAATGTATGATGTCAAAGATAGTTGAATTTTAGTCAGATTAGCTATGGAGCTCAAGGAATAAAGAAGCCTGTAAGGCTGAGGAAAGGACTCAGTAATTGAAGTTAAAAAGTTAGTATACGGATGATATGTAGAAGAGAGTGGGGTAAAAAAGGGTACACTTGATTCTGATGCTATTAGTTCTCCTTTCTAGCAGACAGATACTGAATTACACCCTACTAGTCAAGAAAAAGGAACAGTGATAGTGCCGTGATGTTGCTGTTGAATTTACTGCATCTGTGAAGGTTTATTTGTTTTAAGACGTCATCTCCAGTGATGAGGGGTGGGTAAATACCCAGTGGGTAGGTAAATATTTATTGGGTATATACCGTGTATACCCAATAAATGGGGGTTGGGTGTATTTCGCATAATTTTTAATTAATTTTTCTAAATAAAATTTCAAATACAAGGGCTTAGAGGTGCACATTCCCACCTTCCAAATATATTTTTACCAAATTTCGTAGCTCTAGGTCCAGATGATATACCCTGTAGAGAGCCAACACACATATTTTCCTTTATTAACAGCAGAGATAGAGATAAATAATTACAATAGTCATCATTATTATTTGGACTATTATATACTTTATATAATTATATTATACTTTATAAGTATAATATTAAATATACTTATAATACTATACTTTATAAGTATAATATTAATAATAAAGTATATAATATAATTATATACTTTATATAATTATATTATATGTGATTAGTCATTATTTGGTTTTAATTCTGCACTACTTCGCACCGTCTCACTCGGTGGGTCGAGAGTTCGCTGTACGAATTTTATTTTCTCAAATTAAATTTGTTTGGTTTTTTTCATTTTACAAAAATTTACATATATTTCATTTTATACACAAAAGATGGAGATTTCCATTCCCAGTGGGTAGGTAAATATTTTTCGAGTATTTACCCAAGGCCTGGGTAAATACCCCAAAACTGGGTATTTTGCGAAAAAAAATTCGAATGCTGATTCGCAGTGAAAAATACAGAGTTACCCCCCAAAAAAAGTATTTGCAGAAAAAAACGTATTTGTAAATGGTGATTCAAAATTAAACTTAAAATTTATAAATACCCAAAATGGTGTATTTTGCAAAAAAAGGATTTGAGAATGGTGTGATTCAAAATGAAGCATTAAATTTATAAATACCCTTACACTGAATATTTTGCGAAAATAAAATGCATTTGTGAATGGTGATTCAAAATGAAACATATAAAAATTATAAATAGGATATTTTGCAAAAAAAAAAGAAATTCATCTCCGAAAGTTGATTCAAAAAGAAACATTAAAAAAAGTATTTGCGAATGATTCAGAATGAAATAAAAAAATAAATAAGTCCCCCTAAACTGGGTATTTTGTAAAAAAAGTATTTGAGAATGGCGATTCAAAATCAAACATATAAAATTTATATGCGTAATACATAGTTATAAAATTTTTAAATTATATAAGTTTTGACTAAATTATATAAACAAAAACCAATTGCTCTCAGGATTCAGAATAAAGTATTCTAAAATTTAAACGGGATCGGGGGAAAATTTAATTTTTACGGTTTGAAACTATGACAATTACAATAGAAAAATTATGTTTAACGCCGTTTATGTTATTCTAGCCGCGGTTATGTTATAGCTAGCTATTCGGCGACCAGCTTGTTCGCCGGGAATATAATTTCAACTGACTCTCTTATGTATAGTTTGATATTCATGATTCCCTTAACAAAGTAATTTTAAACTTCAAATTGCGATAGAGATTTAGCCCGCGTTCTTTACGTAGCCTTGCACTTGGTCTGTCCCTTGTCTATATGAAAGGCCCTAATGGAGTCAAGTTACATCTAATTGTACGTATTCGAAGCGGATTTTAATTTTAAAAATTTATTTCAACATCGAAATACCGCGGCACGTTTTACGTCAAGCAGCATGTTAATTGGCTTAAAGCATGCTGATAAAATGAATTTAAACATAGAAACCATAATCGTTCAGCTTTACAGGATTATTTCTTTATATACTTACTATCTAGAGGACTTTCTTTACAGATTTCACAGAAAAATTGATCAAATAAAAAAATAAAATAAATAGAATATTATATTAGCTTTCAACAATGGAAGAGAAACACGCAATTAAATATTTGTTTAAACAATGAAAACGGTTTGAATTTAATTGTAACAATGAATGCCAAAAAAATATTATTAAATTTTATAAAATTTAATAATATTTTTTTGGCATTCATTATTACAATGGCATTCTATATTTTTCACTAATTTATTAAATTTTATAAAATTTATTCAATTAGTGAAAAATATAGAATGAAAACTTATTGATATATTAAAAAGCTAAGTTTTTAAATTTTCAGATGGTGTAAAAGTAATTTTTGTGCTGTAATATTTTCGGAAGTTATTAAGGGAAAACTCCAAAATTTCGCTTAATTTTTAATTAATTAAAATTCTAATTAAAATTTTTAAAAAACGGTAAAGAGGTGCACATTCCCACCCTCCAAAGTATGTGTATGCCAAATGTTGTTGCTCTAGGCCTAGCGGTCTGTCCTGTAGAGCGCCAAAACACACATTCTTCTTTATTATTAGTAGAGATAGACAGTGCCAGTGAATCTTGTGATCCATAATTTACTCACATTGCCATGCCATTGTGTGTGTCAACCATTCTTGTTTTGATTTAGTGAATAGTTAGTCATTTACTTCACGTGTATTAATATTACTGTAAATTTTACGTTAAAAATTTAAAAAAAGGAAAAATTTAACTGCTTGGAGCTTTTAATATTAAGAAGGATAAAACTATCCACTGTAAATATTGCAATGTTGAGTACAAACTTGCTAATGTAAGCAAAATGGAGAAACGCATAAAAAAGTCTTTTTGGATTAAAAAAGGTTTTGAATGGAATAAAATAGTTAATGAATTTTCGTTTAATCAGATTCCAACCATGACACTTAGAAACCATGACACATGAAATTTAGAGTTTTAAGAACATTTAAGTATTTATATTCATGATCCAGATGAATCCCGTCTAACCAGGAAACTGTGTGTGAGTGTGTGTGTCTACTATACCGTCAAATAATACAACAGATTCAACAACGAAAAATTCACATTAATTGTTGCTGAAATCTTGTTACAAAAATAACTTACCTCTGTTGAAAGTAATATGAGCGAATATTACTTTCAGAATAATTCACTTTTAAAAACTGTTAGAACTCAAACATCTGCTAATTTATCTGTTACTTTGACTAATTAATACAAAAAAAAATTATAAACAATTGTATCTTCCATTTTAATTTCTATTATAAGCCCTTTGTCATTTTAAAACCAAACTCAACATTTTCTTTTTAAAAAAGTTAGTTTTTTTATTGATATTTAAGCCGCGTATTTTATGTAAGATCCATGATATTGCGTTTTTGTTTTTCCTGATTCATTTTCTTAGTTTTTATAGAATTTAAAAGGTTCATATATTACTAGTTTTCTTTTTTTACCTTACTTTATGCTCAATATATATTTTATACGCATTTATATTGTATAGAGGCATCATATTTCACAGCAGTGCCTGTGTTTTGCATGAATAGGGGTAATCGAAAAATAAATACCCAGGTAAATACCCATCTTGGGTATTTACCCTGAAAAATAAATACCTGGGTATTTTACATCGCTGATCACAACAGTTATAAAAACTATATTTAATATAGCTTATTATACATTTACTAAGGGTTTGAACCCTATCAAAAATAGAGATTAACCCCAATATCTGTGCGGTTCTATTTCGTTTTTTATAACCTCTTCATTCGGGGTAGAACCGGGTACTCCAAGTGGCGGAAGACCGGGATAGTCAGTAATTATGACTCCTCCGAAGGAGACGATAAAAACACTTCAGACGTCGATTGCTTATGTTTTAATGATGTATTTCCTAATTTTAATAAATGAGAAGGGTTAATTCAGTGTAGAAACTGTGCTAAAAAAGCTTGGCCCATGAAAGTTGCAGTGGCGCTGAGGAAGTAGACAACTGCTTTATATCTGAATTTTGTAACTAATATTCTTAAATTGTCAAACCCTACTACTTTTTTTGTCAATATCCTGCTACTTTTCCACAGAAAATCGAGTTGTCCTAATTTCCCATGGAGTTAATAAAAGTAAACCGGGTGGTATAACTTTTTCAAAAAGAAACCATCATTAATAAAAAAAGTAATAAAACTTTTCTTGGAAGATATATTGTACTCCGATGAATAATGAATATTATTACTGTATTTCGAATAGTTTAGCTCCTATTCTATATTCCTATCTATATTCCTATTCTTCGAATCTTTGGTGCCCGGTTTTACCCCACTTTCCCTTATATTCTATTTATTTCATGTTTTCTGTTCTAATAGACATTTTATTTTTACACTTCTGTTATTTTCACTCTTTCCTGCCGTCATGCTTATATGCGTAATTTAAATAAATCTGGGCAGTTCTATTTTATTGGTATATTTGTCTTGACTTCTAAAATTATAATGTATATTATTACTGTACTGTACATTACTTGTTTGTATTGAGAGAGTTTGTTAGCAGAATCCTCTAAGTATGAAAAAAGCCCCACACATACAATCTTCTGTCACTTGAAAAATGCGGGCAGTTCTTCAATAATTATTGATGACTGTGCAAAATAAAATTTTAACTTGAAATGCGCAAGTTCAAAACTGAATTCTGAATTCCAAATAAAAATCTGTAAAATATTTTTTTTTTAAGATATAGCTGTTTTCTCAAAAACTTCGCAGAAATAATTCTCATGCCGCATTTTCTCGAACTGAATTCTTGCTGTTGAGGAACAGATGGGAGTTTATGTATATCAAACAACGGACGCTATAGACTAAAAGACTGTTTTCCTATGTAAAAGGATGCTCTCAATGCAACGAGACCATTTCCGTCCAGATCCTATGAGTAGTTTTGGAGAAAAACGCGTCCATGTCGGGCTACGTTGAGTATGTACTCTATAAAATGGTGGTTGGTTTCCTGTTGCATAGCCGTGACCAGCTGGTTATGGGTTTGACTCAAAGCGCATTAAGCGAATTCAGAAATAGAAAACAATTATATTCAAATGCCTTCATGTAAAATTATTTATTCGGGAGAAAATTGAATTAAAAAACATTAATTTAATGTTCTCCAATTAACAATAAGATTAAAGAAATTCAATTACAAAAGTTAATTTAGGAAAAAGCCCGTCTTATTGTTTAACCTTAACGAACATGAGCAAGGCTGCAAAAATGTGTTTTATTATTTTATTCTTTTCTCTATAACATCTAATAGAACATCTCTATAACATCTAATCATAAATAACGCCAATTTTCCTTGGCGTAATTTCATTTGTCGTCGCCAAATACTGTTTTGGATGTGCAGTGCGCTTTTTATTGCTCTCTTGCGCATGCGTCACCTGAAAAGGGGAAATTGAGCACTCAAAGTCTGCGGCATTTCGAGCGTGTACCGGGCAAATGTTTTTAACATAAATAATTTATAATAAATAATATAAAGAAAACTTTCTTTTTCCTAGTTGAAAATCATAAGGGGTAATTAATCAGGCTGGCTGAAATTTTAAAAGTACTTACTTAAATTTTCATACTTTAATAAAAGTCATATTTTTTGTTTTCATTATTTTTTAAGTATAAATTACACAGCATTACGGAACGATATTAAAACAATCCGTTATAAAACATTACATTACGCACATTAAGTGTACTCTTGTATTTCTTTTAATTGCATTAATAAATAGATTTTCACAATTAAATTTCCATTGCTATCAATGTATATCTACATTTAATTTAATTTTTCCGTTTGACAGTTTTATTTTTATCGACTCTTATTAAAACATCTGGAATCTTTTCAATACAACTGATTAGCTCATTCATAATGTAATGATTCTGCCACACTAACATTTGAAACATGAAAGTTCCACTCTTCTACGATCAAAATTGACCAACTGATGAAACTTTGAAAATCACTTCCATTTCAACAGCTGCCTCGAAGAAACTCCGTCAAACAGCGAACAACTCGAAGAAGCGGATTGATTTTTCCAATTGAAAAAAAGTGAAGTCGGGAAAAGCTGAAAAATTCAAGCAAACACAAATCTTTTTTATATTTAAAGAAATTAGAGATTTCCAAATAAAATTCTTTTTTCTTTAGATGATTGTTAAAATTCTCTTTATGAGAAACAAAGAATTGAAGCTTGTTTAAATGCGTATTCTGTACTTCAAACATTAAAACCCATTTGAGGTGTCCAATTTTCCTGAGACTGAAGAGTGGCAGCTATAAAGAGCTTCCATTGTAGTATACATGTAACGTAATACTTTTCCCTATCTTTAATTTAATACTACATCACTATAGTAGTTACAAATAATATTTTTTCTTATTTGGTAAACATTTCCCATCGTTCCATGAACTATGAACTATCATTAAATGCAACATTTTATTCCCAACTAAACACATAGATTTACTTCCCAATGAAAAAAAACATGAATACAATATTCAAACACTGAAAATTTCGCAAAGTAACTTCAAAATTTATTACTGTGGATTTCCACCAAAATCTCATTTTTATGAACTTTAATTTTCTTCTCTGTTGTCTAGCAACTCTACCCACAAAAATCCGGGAGATCAACGTATTCCCCATAAAAAGCTTATTTCCGTCAAATCTATTTTAGAATTCCCCCACAAAAAGATTCAAATTTATATTCCTTTCATAACCGGATATCATTTTTATGATGTTGATCGCTCTAAGCGATTGGATTTATCAAAAAAACGTTCTTTTTATCTTACGTTTTTAGAAAAGAAAAGCCCACGTCGTCCTCCGCAGAAGAATGTATCATTTCGGATGTATATATTTCAGAGGGCCGAAAAATTCTATTTCTTGAGTAGACCCCGGGGGGGGGATTTCTCTATATCCGGAGGGAATTGAGCGGGATTGAATTTCTTTTCAATTTAGGGTGAATGCCCTGTCTGAAACTTAACCATTATGTGGATTGTTTCTGCTTTTTCATCCGAACACTTTCCGAGTCATACTGCTGCCAAAAAAGCCAAGGCTCAAATTTGTTATGTGCCTCACAAGTAATCGTATCTTATTATAACGAAAAATATTTTTTATTTGATGGATTTATTTTAATATTACTTCATCGTGATAGAAAATTAACCTTTATTTCAAAGCAATAATACTTACGTCCGTAATTATTTTATTTTACAAGGATTCTCTTTAAGTTGATAAAGGAAACACAAAGATGTTAATTAAAAAATTTTGAAGTAAAACTAAGGAAATAAATAAACAAGAAGGAAAAGAATAAAAAAAATCAAAATCCATTTCAATAAATGCCATAGAACGAAAATTTAATAGAAATAAATGGACAAACGGGTTAAATATTTACCGGAAATCACAAAATGAAATCCCAAATTATTAATAAAAGTTATAAGCAGAAAAAACATAGAATACATATTTTTACTTGAAACCAGAATATAAAATATTAGTTAATTTTTATACTTAAATCTCCTTTTTGACAATGAAGTGACATTAGTGTTATTCAATCAAATATTATAAATATTTGTGGAAATAATAAAATTTAATTTTATCCAGGAAACATTTCTGTGGAAAAAGAATCTTATTTATAAAATTTACCTCTGTTGTGGAAATGCGCCTATTATACTAAAATTCGAATAAAAATATTTAATTAATGTTCAAGATCAAAATCTAAAATTCTTTTTAAAAAATATCGTCTACTCTTTTCGAGTAAATATCTGAATCGTAATTATTATCTGTCATTGATATAAGTGTTTTTTTTATCATTTCAATGGAAACACATTAATCCAGAATTCTGCGACGAATGACATTCTACGTGCACAATTTTTGCATTTAAAAGAATTGAATTCGTTTGATGTCATGGAAATAAACGGCTATTATAAAAAAAATAGCTAAGCTTTTATAATAAGCCAAAGGAAATGAAAAAAGTTAGGTAAATAGAAACTAAGGGGAACCCTACATTTTTCTTTGGATCTGTTTTTTTAAAATTACTCATCTTATTTTTCGAAGTTCCAACTGAAAATATCTAGTATTGTTTCAGTTCTAATTTTCACACAACATTTTTTATTTTGTTTTTGCTACGTCTCATGAAGATTCGTAATGATTTTCATTTAACTTTCGTTCCGCATCGTTTAAATGAAGCATTTTTCGATTGTTTATTCTGTTCGCCCTTGTTTATTTACTTTTTCAGCTTTTTTCGATTTCTTAATGAACTCCAGAAGTAATTACAACTTCTATAAATCGGATGTCGTACAGTGTACTCCCACCCCTATTTTTCAAGTAGATTGGTTCAATTAACAAAAGCATGCGCCATTGCGATTATTTTTTTTTTTATTTCGCATACTACTCGGTCATTTTCATTTCTTTTGTTGCAAATTTTCTTTCTCGTATGCTTATATTTTTATGTTCTTAGAAACTTAACTAATAAGCCTTTCAAATTTTAACGAGGCATTTATTTTTTTTTCGATGGTTTGATTCGTCATTCAGTATGTTCAAATACGTTTTTATCATTTCCTTCTCATTCGTTTCATATTCATGCATTTACCTTCACCTGAAATTTTGTCCACTGGAATATTTAGCTGATAAAATTTTATTTGTATAGTTTCTTCCCTATTGTATATTTCCTATATATTTCGTTCCTTTTTCTCTTTATATCAGCGATATTGCCTTAGAATTTTCCCTTTTTGCTGTGTTATTTCTTTGGATAAAATGAGACGTTTCTCTAAGTTACAGAACTACTTCTAGAAATAGAACTATTTCTAAACTATATTTTCCATCGCTATATTGAATCAATGTTATTAGATACGATAAAAGATGGTCATACAACTGAAGTATGAAATTTCTTATCTAGCTTGCGAGAGAAAGTTTTTCACAATGAAGGGCGTTAGTCTTCGCAAAACCATTTAGTCAGGTCATTGGCTGCTTGACATCTATAAAAGCTTTCCAATGAATACATTCTAAGGTTTTGAGGTGAATTTATTGCTCTTTTCATGTGCTAACGTACCTGCACTCGTGCGTGCTGAAAACCATTGACCTCTAGGTATTGATCCATTAATACTTTTAGAGCTAAATATAAGAAATGGGCAATTGAATTCTAAAGAAGCGAGAGCAAAGCAATTAAGTATGTCGATACTTGTTCCGATAGAGTAAGTGTTTGGTGTTGGATGGATATTGGGTATGCGAAATGATGACAGATAGTCAGTATTTTCAATACTTATATGCAAAAATGCTGTCCGGAAATGTTAAGACATTTCCAAACAGAGGGCAGTCGTTTATACAGGAATCTAAAAATCAGATTATTATTGTCTTGACGTAATAATTAGAAACAGTTAAAAATTATTGAAGAATTTTATAAAATTTTTTAAGATGTTCCATGTCATGACCATTATTCTGAAACATAGCGTGCGTTCACCAGCAATCGAAAATTGCAGAAAGACGAAGCTGGAACGCGGTCACAGTTTAAATGCTTTCGAGACGAAAGAATCCCCAAATTTTTTGCTAGAACAGCATCTTCATGGAGCTCATGATGATATTGGCAACAGAAATGCAATATCAGACAGTTAAAGTTACAGTAATCAGGTTTTAAGAGGCGTGGAAAAAACTAAAGGTCGTGTTATTCATTAAGTTAAAGTAGGAGCATTTCCATGCCGATGTAGAAGTGATTAATAAAAATTTAGCGGCGTTAAAAAGAATTTATTTTAAAGGTGATAAATTAAATTTATCACACATATGTATAAATAATTCAGTAGAGTAGTTTAATTTATTTTAGCAGCATTAATATCATTACATAGTAAGCTTAATAACTGGTTTAATAACTGTAGCTGTTTAATATCTGTAACTGTATGTTTTGCGGTATGCACGCCAATTCAGTTATGTAGCCTGAAACTGTAAACATCTCTTAATGAAGTCTTCACAATAAATAGTTTTGGGTACTTTTCCGTTAGACGGGCGCAAATGTCGCCAAGTGAACCAAACGCGAGCGAAGTCGCCAAGCGAAGCGATTTTTCGTCAGCCGGGCCCAAATGTCGCCAATTGTGAACAGCCAAGTCGCCAAGAGCGAAGCGATTTTCCGATAGCCGGGCGCAAATGTCGCCAATTGTGAACCAAACGCGAGCCAAGTCACCAAGAGAATGGTTGTAAACATCTCTTAATGAAGTCCTCACAATAAATAGTTAATCTCCAGTAGCGTAATCCCTATGCGATAAAAGAACCCTAACTGCATTTGCCTCTATATGAAGGCAAATGTAGTTAGGGTGAAGGCGTTTTCGGAACTCCTAACTTGACAGTAGCGGCGAATGGTCAGATATAAGTAGGAGGGCAAAATATTCAAAGACAACTCAAATTCCCGGCGTATAGAAGGGAGACAGCTAAATTTAAAAATGTAACTACAAAAAGGTAGGTTTTGGATGATCTCTGAGCGAATCGGGACAAGTTGAAATCTGACAAATGAAATAAAAGTTTTAATTTTTCCTTCAAAAAGAGAGGAGGCGACCGTGGTTTTGTATTATATGTGAGGAAAGGAAGAAAGAAGAAGTGAATACAGTGCATGAAACGTCATACTTGCTTCGTGCATTGTGTGCTGGTGTGAATTTGGGAATCAAAAAATGCATTTGGTTTAATTGTGAGTGCATAAAATATCATACTTGGTTCATGCATTGTGTGATGGCGTGAATTTGGGAATCAAAAAATGCGTTTGGTTTAATTGTGCTTAAAGAATTCGGTATCCAATTTGGTCCAACATGGGGAAGCAGTTTCCTTAAATGAACCGATGACAAAATTTTTTTACGCTATTTTTTAATCTTTAAAGTGTATTTCTTAAAAAGTACTTTAAGGAAATTCTTAAAGTACTTTTTAAGAAATACACTTTAAAGATTAAAAAATAGCGTAAAAAAATTTTGTCATCGGTTCATTTAAGCTCATCGTTTTGAAGATAATCAAGCTACAAAAAATCTTTTTTTTAAAATTAAAGTTACTTCTCTGTCACTGGACATTAAAAAAATATTCAGGTGATCAAACTTTGTAAATTTTCCCCTTATGCTATTTCGAGTGACATTTCTTTGAAAAATACTGGTCCACTAATAAATACAGTCAAACTTCGATTAACCGGGCTGTGGCGGATAACCGAATGCACGGATAACAGAAATCGCTCAATACACGTGCACAGTATCGCGATTTCACCGCTGTCTTGGAACGAAAGTGAAAATAAAATCCTTTAAAAGTGAATAATGCATGCATATTGTTTTTAATTTTATGAAACGATCGATATAAACTTCAAGACAAGAGCAGTAATGCACTGCCGACGATAGTCGCTATACTCTATCATATAGTACAGTCACTTCCAGCTTTACACAGTCGTCTGTAAAAGCGATCCGTGGACAATTTTTAAGATGTCTGTTTGTTTGTTGATATTTTTTAGGCGGATAACAGAAACTGACTGTTAAACGAGTGACGGTGAATCGAAGTTTTACTGCACTTTCATGTTTCTCATTTGGGAGATTTGAATAACCGAAGAACAGGCACACCATTGAAAGATTCTAGTTTCCTATGTAAAGACATAACACAGGCGCCCGATACTTATCAATAATTCTGTTTTGTAGACAAAATTAAACCAAAGTATTGCCTCCAGACAAAAAAATTGGCAAGAAATCATGTTGTGTGTAATGTGAAATGCATATAGTTTAACCCTTTCAATCCCAAGCATAGAATTATTCATTCTAAAATTCTGAAATTTGAGAAATGTACTCATTTTGGGTTTAAGATGAAAATTCGAAAAGAAAAAAAATTAAGAAAGAAAAATTTCAGAGTCAGTGTTAATATAAATTTGTATCCTTTGTGTGTTAATGTTCGTGTTTGTAATAACTCTGAATATTTCCAAAAGAACTAGCCCGTGTTATTTTGGCTTCCAAATTGGAGCCAGGAGTTTAGATCCACTGCTAGAGCAGTTATTTGTACAAAATTAGCTGGGTGCAGAAAGAAGAAAAATTTTGTACAAGTGTTTAAATTAAGTACATTCATCATTTCTTCTCTTCTACAGTCTTCCCAAAAGGCCTTTTTTAGACCTCCTGGGGCTCCCTCACATCTCTACTATGAATTTGACAGAAAGCAGTTCTTTTGTTTTTCAGAGCAAAAGCTTGTTAGGAACTGCGATCAATCAAAACGATATTCACGTGGTCTTATAGTAGTAACAAAATACTATTTTAGAGGAAGTAATTTACTATGACCTTCAAACATTTTCGTCGCATAATTTAAATAAAGTATATGGCAGACTTTCGAAATAGATAAGAAACATCTTAATTATGCTTTAAATCACTGTTAGAGGTCAATTAAAAAACACTGAAGAAGATGAATGATGATGTAAAGATGAATCACCGGAGTAGTATTACTCAACACAACGATTATATTTTTAGAACTTTTTTAGTTCATTATTATTGAGAAAATATAGTTATAACACAGTCTTAAAATTTTGATAGTCACGTGATGTTACTGTGTTATTAACGTAAGGAATATTAAAACTGTCCACGTGAAAAACCTTGGCGATTCATGCTGAGACGTGACACACACAGGTCAACGCGCCGTGGTGATTTTGAAATCCATTGCGTTCCTCGCAAAATGAAAAGACAAAAAAGAAATCGACGCCACCTCAGAACATTAGACAACGTGAAGCTGGATGGCATGCGCGGTGAATTTCACCTCTTGACTCTCCCAATAGGGGTCACAATGTGGATGAGAAGCCCCCCGGATAAGTAAGCGGATTCTCACTTCCCAGTTCTGTGGGATTCAGTTACCTCCACTCCGATGACTGTACGTACCTTCTGAGAAAGGGATTCCGTGGCCGGTGTTGGCTATTAGGAGCCTACTCTCAATTCTGTATCACTGAATTGACTACCTTCATTCAATTGGCCACGGATGCTTAAGCTGGGCTGGAGTAGCTGTTTCTTGGTTTACGACGTGACTGTGACGCCATGTGTATTGATACCATTGCATAAGATAAGACTAAATATTTCATAAAACCAAACCTTCAAGTGCGAAGTTATCAATTTTAATAGTTTATTTTTTGGTTTAGTTTAGTTCAATTAACGTCCCGTTTCGAAGCAACACGAGGGCTGTTTCCGGATGGACCTCGTACTTTTGAATCGCGGTCAGATGACGAGGACGACACTTGAGCTGGCATCCCCCTCTCCACACTTCCTTATTTATTTTTTTTGGAAAAACAGGATTAGTAAATTTTTAATTTTCCACGACACTGACTTCTCTAATTTTAACTTTCCTTTTATCATTATTACTGTATTGTTTAGTTTATTATCATCTTCTGTATTAATTAAAATTATTCTCTGTTTTTCAATAAAATACATTTTTTTATTTCACCGTGTAAAATAGTATTAAAATCTAATAAAAATCACAGCACTTTTGCCAAATTTTTACGAAGAAATTTAATTATTTAGTGTTTGAATTGACAAAAACATTCTAATGAGTCTAATTAGATTAGCTAATAAAATAAGAGAAAAATAAAAAAATGACGGGAGGCTGTCTGTTCAAACAGCCGCTGATGTTAAAGGCGTAGGATTACTTTACTCGCGTGACTCCTTTGTTTCTCGAAGTTTCTCGTAAGTAGTTAAGTTTAAGTAAGTTTTTTTTGTAACATCTGTTGTTACCCTTTATCTCTAAAATAAGACATTAGTTATGTTTTTAACATATGTAGTTATCGAGATATAGAGGATCTCCCATACAACGTTTTTTGTGGCGTTTTGGCGTGTGAATCAATTTCCTTCCCGAGACCCCAATGGGAGGAACGTAGTTGTACGTTGAAAAACCAATTCTTGTCCTTTGCAGAAGCAATCTTGAAAAAATGCCGTTGCTATTTGTCAATGTCCTGAATAAACACTGGTAAGTGTTTGAAACTTAAACGGATTTTCGCACGCGATCTCAAAATATATGTATATTCGAAAAACTATGGCACGCGACGGAGAACAGGAAAGATTATTTATTGGATGTCGGGCGTAAAACGATGGGCATGTAATTTGAAATTTATATTAGTCTAAAAGATCCGCGAACTAACACAGGGAAAGAAACTAGGTCTTTTATTTAAGCAGAATATGCTGGATAAAATGCCAAAAGTAAAAGCAGAAAAAAGACTTTCTATGGTAATCAGCTGAAATTAAAATAGAAGACAAACATATGACAAAGCAAAATTAATTGTTTGCGAACTGAGTTATTGTGAGCGGTTTGCCATATGTTTTTATCTAGTGTGAAAACGCATCCATTTATTTTTCTCATTTGCAGTCATATGCTGGCATTTAGAAACTGCTCGTTCTCTTACTGTCTAATCGTTTCTGTGTGTATTGTAAGTGGATTTAATATTTGCAACTTTCACGTGAATAGTTAGTAATATAATAAAAGTTATTAACATGCTTAAATAAGTTTGTACTACAATGAAAAGAAAAATCAATCCTAGTGTTTTAATGTTGCAAGCAAGACAGTTCTCATTTTATCTGAAAATTGTCAGTATGAAAATTCTTTTTCATATTTTATCAATCATCCCAGCATAGTTTTTATTCATTTTAAATGATTTAAAGGCCAATAAATAAAGATAAAAAGTTTTAATCGTCTAACGGGCAATTTCATAAAATAGTTTTTATAAAATTTGAGCAAAACAACCGGCATTTTTTTATCTGTACGATAACTACTGGATTTCTCACAATTCTGGGCCGTGGCTTGATGGCAAGGACAACAACTGATCACAGCCAACACGCCACTCTGCAAGCTTCATATCTTACCAAACAAAGAAGGCAATTCATACAAATCGCATTTAACGTGCAGCTGATGGATATCGGGTGCGCAGTCGGATTATCAAATAGGCAAAGTTAGCAAATGCCTAGACGTCCCTCAACTTTGGGGGCCCTTAGGCCTCGAAATTTTGTCCCATTATTTTCAGGGTGATTTAATTTTGCGCTTTCATTTGATTTACAAGACACGTGTGCTCACATTTATTCAAGTCAAAAGCAAGCAACGTTTAAATTTCAGAAATTTAATCTTGATATTTTTTTTTCTTTCGTGTTTCCTAATTCGCCTGCAGATCAGAGTGGCCCATTTTTTTCTTACTTATAAAATTGGCTGACCGATTCACAGATCAACAGCTCTGGAAAGCTTTGTATTGGAGAATTTTAGAATACAATACATTAAAACCGAGGTGAACCGAATTCGGGTTAACCGAAATGCCTCTGGAAATCGAAAATTCCCACAAACGGGTTCCGTACTGCACGAAAATAATCACGAAGGCGAGACTTTTTTTGCAGCGACATCCCCACTTTTTTCTTTGAAGCCTCCCCAAGAAGGTCAGAGATTGAATTTAGAATTCTAAAATTAAAATGAATGGGTTTTAACAATATTAATTATGATATGGTTTACCTGTGCCTGAATTTGCCGGTGATAATATTGCGCCTGACGGAGGGTTAACTTTAATGAAGAACATAAGCTTAGCCTATAAAGAGAGTTTTGAATTCGCTTTAATCTCAAAACATTTCAGAATTGCATGCTGTAATTAGATACAAAATAGTTCGTGTCGAAACCAAAAAAATCATTTTCCGGAAAGACCCCCTCCTTTTAGTTCGTTTAACCGGACTTGCACTGTATTTAGCTTGTGTTAAAAAAATTATGCATTTTTTTACCATTTTGTTTAAATTTACCTTTCATTTTTTTAAGCGCTCGATATGCTTATATTATGTACTTGAAAGAGACCGGCAATTAGATGTTTCTTATTTCAGTTTGTCATTATACTTATTTGAAACCAGCTTATAAAGAGTAAATAAAAATAAATAAAAAATATCTGGGTTTTGGAGGTGGGGAAGGGAATGGAGTGAAACTCGCATTGCCTACAGGCCCCAACAATGCTTAATCCGGCTCTGGTCTGGTAAAATCGAGTCTCGAACGCATGGTCTTCCGACACGAAAACCGAGGTTCTGTTACTAGGTGATTTCGCGCGCACTTTCGGTGTCACGCATGTTCGATGGTGGGGTCTCGGCCTTGGGATCGGAAGGTTGCAGCTGGAGGCTTCATTTCAACAAAGCTTCTTTGTGCACGTTAAATCCTTTGGGATGAAACTTCCTCCCGCTGGTATGGTGTGGAAGTTCGGAGAGTGAGGCGCCGGCTCAGCTGTCGTCTTAGTCATCTGAACATAGTTCAAAATGAAAAGGTCCATTCCAAAATTCATTAAAACTTCGATTAACCGTCTGGACCAGGGATGCGACGGATAACCGAATAGACGGATAACAGAAATCTTTTAATACATATGCACACTAACCTGATTTCACTGCTGGCTTGGGAGAGTGAATAATACACGTTGTATTTAATTTCCCAAAACATTCAATATAAACTTCAACATAAGAGTAGTGATGCACAGAAAATGCATTACAATTTCGTCTGTTAGACGATAAAGTTGTTTCTGAAACGATGACGGATAACAGAAACTGACGGTTGATCGACGTTTTAGTGTAGCTCCTTTCTTTCCTCAAAACGGGACGTTCATCCATCTGAACCAAACTTCATTACGCTTCTAGTTTCTTAAGACTGATATTACTTGAAAGTTCACCTAGATATAGCTCGAGATTAAAAATGCATTACAATTTCGTCTGTTAGACGATAAGCTGTTTCTGAAATGATGACGGATAACAGAAACTGACGGTTGATCGAAGTTTTAGTGTAGCTCGTTTCTTTCTTCAAAACGGGACGTTCATCCATCTGAACTAAACTTCATTACACTTCTAGTTTCTTAAGACTGATATTACTTGAAAGTTCACCTAGATATAGCTCCGAGATTAAAAATGAATTACAATTTCGTCTGTTAGACGATAAAGTTGTTTCTGAAACGATGACGGATAACAGAAACTGACGGTTGATCGAAGTTTTAGTGTAGCTCGTTTCTTTCTTCAAAACGGGACGTTCATCCATCTGAACTAAACTTCATTACACTTCTAGTTTCTTAAGACTGATATTACTTGAAAGTTCGCCTAGATATAGCTCCGAGATTATTTCTTTTTATTCATTTTAAACTTCTTCAGCTTCCAAAGAATAAAGATAACAGCTTTCGTGAAATTCTGAAGAAATTTAGAAAATCAATTCTATGAAATTCGAGAATTAGAAATTGACATATAAAACTTTAATTTAGAAAATCGATTAATCCACTGATGATTTTTTGATGTGTAGGTAGTTTATATCTTACCGCTAAGTTCATCATTTAAGAAGTCGAATTTTGGGTTCTATTATGCAGATAAATTAAATCCAACATTGGATATGTTATTTAGTTTTTAGAAAATTATGTACAATAATTTTATGTTATGCATTTTATTAAATACTAGATGAAAACCCGGCGTTGCTCGTGATCCATATTTTTTCATATACCGGCCTCCTGTTTTTTCCCCTAAAAATATTGTCACCAACTTTCCCCAACAAACGTAAATCTTCTTTGAATCTTTTCTTGTTGAAATAAAACTTTCAAATATAGCCTTTTCATCATCTTATAACAGTATAGTTTGAATGAAATTGCGAGAAAATTAAGAAAATAACATTTATTTTAAACAATATATAGTTAAATAACTAATACAGTTTTGCAATGTACAAATATACTTATACAGTGTAACTTGGTTAAAATCGCTTGATAACAATTCTCTCTCGAAAAAATTTCGCTGAAGAAGAATGCTCGAACGAAAAGAATATTTTAAACCTCAGTTAGAGGAATAAAAATTAAATATAAATACTCTCTATTAATACTATAAATAAAGTCAAACTGAAACTCACATCGCGTAGTACCTAAACTAACGTCATTGGATATTTGAGTGCATATTAAAAGCTACGAAATAAAAAGTGCATGCTACGAAATAACAGCGGAAGTAAGAAGTCTGCCTTGACCAAAAAAAGCAATATTTTCTTAGCTTTGACAGTGGTAAAAACACGTGAATAAAGGATTTGATGAAACAATAAATTAGTTTGAGTTTTATTTAATAACAATAAAAGCATTGTTGCAATTTGAGTTTAAAATGAATTCTGAAACGTTAGTTACAATTAGAGAAAAAATTGTACAACAATTAAATTGGCATCATTAAAAAGATATTCTTTTGCTCTTTAAGGAGAAGTAAAAATAATTTTTTACCGTAAGTATTTCAGAAGTTATTGGCGAAAAACGTCTAAAAATAGCTAAATTTTCGTTATTTAATTAAATAAATGAAAATCTAATTTGAATTTTCAAATAATTTTATTTTTTTATTCCCTCTTGTGCTAATCCATCACTTTGTGCCAAATTTGGTCATCGCAAGTCCAACGGTGTGGGCGTGCATAAAGAACCAAAAAACGAACAAACACACACACATACTTTCCTCTTTTATATATAGAGATATAGCTATTTTTGCAAAGAAGTTTTGATTACAGCGTTTTCAGAGATGTAGCGGTTTTTCTCGATATCGTAATGTTGTAATTTTCTAAAAGTTAATTGTCGTATTACAGTAGTATACAGTAAAGCACCGTTTATATCCTCCTTTCTAGTATGTGAACTGTGATGAAGATAATATGACTTCGAAGTTATTCACAATTGATGAATTATCAGAAGACAAATTGTCTGGTGCTAATTTAAGCGATGATGAATTAGTTATTCCACCTTTATTTAAAGACGCAATGGACTCCAATGAAAAACTTCGAACTTGTCTCTTTCGTCAATAGAATAAGGAAAAAACATTCAATGAACTCAATTCGATTCATAACTTCCAGACAATCAGCACGTCAGACGATGGTTGAAGATTTTCTTAACAAAACGCCTACCCACATGCACATAAATAGTATAAGATATGTATAATTAGTACTCAAGATATGCAATAAATGTATGATTTTTCACACTTTTAGAATAAATGTTTAATTTTAAAATGTAATTATTTTTCAATACCGTGCAGTACACCACCTTAAAAAAACTTTAAAATTAATTCTTTTAAATGAATTTGCATTAGTAGCATTGAATTTGTGATAATCAAAGCTGTTTAGTAAAATTTCGATTACGTCTTTTCGTTTATACGCCGTTTCAGGCCGCGGTGGCCTAGTGGTAAGATCTCGGCTTTGGGGCCGAAGGGTTCCAGGTTCGAAACCCGATTTCACTGAAGATCCATCGTGTGTTGGGCCTGTTGCACGTTAAATCATAGGTAGGGGGTCAAACGTCCTGCCGTTGGTGTAGCGCGGAGGTTTAAAGAGGGGGTGCCAGCTCAGGCGTCGCCCTCGTCATCCGACCGCGGTTCAGAATTACGAGGTCCGTCCCAAAAATAGCCCTCGTGTTGCTTCAAAACGGGTCGTTAATAAAATTAAACTTATCCGCCGTTTTATGTCAGTCCCTTGAAATACGTATAAACGGTGCTTTACTGTATTTTGCAACAACTTGGAGTCGGTTCACTCTTGCAAAGCAAAGTACGATTTGCAATCGACTGCCCGAAATCCTTAAAATTGCAATTATTTCCCGATTGCATAACCGCGTCCAATTAATCTTAGCGCATATTTATAAGCAACAATCTTATCGCGAATTAATGAATAAATAATGAACAATTAATGTTAGTTAAATATGCACGGATTTAACTAGCAATAAATGCATGTTATTTATTCAAGAAATTAAATCGATGAATGAATTCCAAATTTAAAACAAACGTCCTTTCGAGATAATTCTAATTGAGGCAGATACAAACTCATTTCCGAAGCTATGCAATGCTTTCCCACATCTAGACACCTTAAAATTTATTCTTTTCCATATTCATCCAGTTACATCTCAATAGAGCTTCGAAACGGGTAATTATCCGTAACAACATTAATGCAAATGACAATGTAATGGCACCCGACACAATATCTTTTTAATGGCCCTAACAAATCAAAAGCAATTTTAATATTTTATTTAACGTTTTTCCTTTGGCTCTTTTTCACGATGTCGGTAATTTTACGGCCGCATTTAAAACAGTTGGAATCGATATTTTTTCGCCAGCAATAAAAAGTATTTCATTTCCGTGTGGAGGGATTATGTTATTACTCTCTTACTATATTATTATCCCTGTAAATTCCCGGCCTTGCCGGTGGCAAAAAACGTTCCATGACAGGTTGACAAACAGCTTGGGGTATAAAAGTTATTATAACCCCGCGGTAATGTAAAGGGATTGTGCTTATGGATTATTTATGACCGTGTAATCGGTTTCTTGTTTATTAGAGGTTTTGTATTAACGCCTCCGATCAGAAAGGCTTTCAAGGTTAAATTCAGAGCTTCATTGTTTTAGCTTATTCATAGCTGGGAAAGATTTCAGTATGAAATTCATTGTCCATTAATCACATTGAACGAGATGCATGCTTGTGCAATAACGTTCTCACCCTTAATTACTGGCGATAAATTCTTACGATTTTTTTCCGTTCGCGTAATTTAATATTCTTCGACGTATATTTATAAAAAATAATTGCTCCACGCATTCATTATGCAGTTAATATTTAATCAGCTAATTATCGTACCTAATTCTACAGCTTCACTAACTTATACAGTTAATATTTAATCAGCTAATTATCGTACCTTATCCTACAATTTCACTAACTCTGTTAGGAAGGCTTTGTTTTAATTTGTAAACTTAAATGGAAACAATTACGTAAAAGGATATGAGCATCAGTTTAATTTAGTTGACTAACGTCCCGTTTTGAAGCTACACGAGGGCTATTTTGGGAAAGGCCTCATAATTTTGTACCGTAGACCAGTGACGGCGATTGGGTGATTAAGGGGGGGGGTAAGAAATTTATACACATATAAGAGTACCCGGGGGTATAGGGAGTAGACAACAAAATTTAGTTACAAAATTAGCTCCCTTTAAGGGACACTATTGCTTTTTTATAATTCCTAGTTTTAGAAAGTTAAAATGAAATAAAGATATAATTTTTCCCGCAATATATTGTTTGTGTGTGTGTGTATGGGGGGGGTGATTTAGCCCCCTCGCCCCCCCCCGACTCGCCGCCACTGCCGTAGACAAATGACGTAGATGACATTTAAGACAGAAAAACTTCTCCAAACTCCAACGCCAAAAAATATAGGAATGTTTTTTTAACGTTTGTGTGTTTTTTGATTTCTCCTTGGAATATAAAATTTTAAATGTGCTCTATTGAATTGCTGTAATGTGCTTAGTATCCTAAGTTTTTGTTTAAATTTTTAATTGTCTTTAGTTTCCTGTTTACTATTTGATGTTGTTTCATGAACATTTTTCTCACTTCCTTTGTCTTCTGTTCAGTTGTTCAGAACTTTTGCTTTTGTTGCTACTTTTTTCGCATGCAGTTTAAATTAGTTTTGGTGTGATGTTTTGTATTTTGATGTAATGTTTTTTTTCTCTTTCTGTTTTGTTGTTATTTTGTACTCCCCGCCGTCCGGGTCAGTGTCTTACACCCTCTGGGTAGGCTGTGCCGGCGTGGGCTAAAACTCCAACGCTATATAATAGGGAGATGCCGTTTGATCCAACGCCACATAATAGATGCCGTTTGATCCCGACGGATTTAAAGTGTTTCAATCCTACTTACACGGTAGATCACTCCCACTTTCGATTCATCTGTTTCTCTTATAATTACGGGATAGAAAGTTTACCAATCACCCCACGTGTGATCGGTAATAGATTGATAATGAGGATATAGTAACTCCGCGGGGGGTTGAGGGCTACTACACACCTTATCTTCATAATGCTTAAAAAGAGAGGAAAGCAATTTTTTGTTTCTTCGTTCTCTTCAAAATTCCCGTGTTAAGAGAATGTTTCATATTTCTTAAAAGGGTTAAGGGAAACTTATAAACTCTCTGGAGGTTTTATGAATAAGCCAAATCCTACGTCGGCGATAAGTTTTTCAAGCAAATAAGAAAGAATCAAAGTTTTCAGCAGTTGTAAAACATCCTACATGGATAACATATTTAAATTTCAAACGAAGAGTGAGAAATGATAGTCACGGAACATTTCACACTAAAAAAATAAATAAACATAAAGTAAAAGCTGAGACACCTCTTGACGGGAAAATGAAACATCAAAAATGAAAGATTACGGTGTTATATTTTATATAACATCCGTCTGTAAACTAATACCGAGTCGGAAGTCAGTAATTGAGTTAGGCGCCAGCAAAGACAAGTTGCAAGAAAATGTCACCCAACAGCCGTAGACAGGAGAGAGATCATCGTGTCTACCAGTTCCGAGCATAAATCTTGTGCCATCTACAAGAAAAATACCTGATTTTGCAATTTTTCTATGCCTGGGAGAGAAGAGGACTTTTTCAGGAAGGTGTCGCCAAGAGAAATTGAAAATCAATGCTCCGAATGGATTTGTTTTCTTCTCGAAGCTATTTCGTAAGTGAAAATGCGGTACATGTTATGCAAGTCGGAGGAAGATCTATCAAGTTTACTTTTAACGCGCTTATTTTTGCCTGTCCCAGTTTTCAACATCAACATGCGCTTTTCCCGTGGATAAAAGTTCAAAGGTGGAAATGGATTTGGATCAAAATATAAGTAAGAAGTATGGAGATTCTTACTCCGAATATATGTTATGCATTCTCTTTTCTTAAGAAAAGGGAAAGATGTTTCAAGTTTCTTCCGCCCTTTTAATCTATTTGTTTCTCTTACGTAGTAAAAACGGAAAGTTGGGGAAAGGGTAGATATATAACATGCGGATAAAAAGAAGCGAGAAGAAATGCGGATTATATTGGCATTATTTTATGTCGTCAATATGTATACAAATATTCATCTCGCAACTTAAATCACCGGAAAAATCATTAAAGGAGATTCCAACCTCCCGAAATGCGAACCATCGTAGCTGATAACATTTGAGGCTTGATTCGTCTGTCTATGCATTATTTTGAAAAATGTACTCTTAATTATATAACAAAGGCAATGTGCACCAAAAAATGTGTTTAATATCATCGAAAAGCGCTTGAATATCAATGCAGTAACTAAAACTCTGAAAAGTATTGTTGCAAAATATACTTAAAATATTTTTAAAAAGTTATTTAAGTTAGAGAAAAAAAAATTGTGCGGTAACGAACGGAACGCGAACAGATGGAGGGCTTCTTAAAAAACACGATTTAAATGTCTATCATAATTTGAAGTCTAAAACTACTTTGTTTGTTTTTTTGTTTGGAACAATGAATAAAAATTATTCATAAGAGATTGAATTGAAATTAAACATAATTAGTTTTTCGGGCGAGCAAGCTGGTCGCCGAAGGCGGCTAGTTAATAATAAAGGAAGATGCGCGTTCCTGGAGTGGTTTTTTTCTTTGAAATTGTAGTTAATGAAAAATAAGCAAAATGTTGATTTTTGCGTACAGTTTTCATCAATAACTTGTCGAGATATGTATGTAATTTAATATGTTAATTTGTCTAGAAATGCGGAATAAAGTAAAGTAAAAAATATATTCAAATTTAAATTAGGTATAAATAAGAAATATGATGACTTCTTCACCTATATGTTATGTATTCCATTTTCTTTAAAAAAAAATAGAGGGAGATTATTGAAGTTGCTTGCGACTTTTAATCTAAGGCCTTTTTTTCTTTTTTTACAGGCTTCTCAGCACAGCGGAAATGCAGGAAAGGAAAGAAGCTAAGATAACATCGATATAAAATAGGAAAAAGAGAGAGAGAGAGAGGTGTTATCACATTGACATTACTTCATAATGTCAATATAAGTCACACATTTCAGTCATTTTGTTTCCGTTGATTTCAGGTTTCTCCACAAATATGATCTAAATAGTTTTTTTTCATATGGAAGCAAGAAAAGAAGCGAATTTTATTTTTTTACAAAACATTTTGTAATATGTGACTACAAGGGAGTGGAATTTTATAACTAATTTTTATCTAACTGCAAAGAAAAAATTTAATAGCTTCTAAATATAACCAACGGGAGTGTTCTCCCTGAACTTTCTCGTATGCTTTCTTAATATATTGCATTTTGTGTTTTGTAGATAAAGACAATAGTTTATGCATTTTGGAACTTTTTCCGTTGACTGGTTGGTTCCAAAATTGGATACAAACTACGATCTACGCAAGCGAGAAAGAGCGAAAAATTCTTACTAATCCTTGTGTTTCTGCGCAAAGTGGGTTAGAATCCATGACATTTGAAATGAACGAAAAGACAATAATATTTGTGAACAAGCAGAACAAACGTAATTTTTCCTATATTATATACTCGTAACTTCAAAACCATATAAATGTAGAACGAACTCCACTGCAAACGTGGAAAAGAAATTTTCAAAGTCAACATGCCAAACTTAATTATTCTAGCACTTTGAAGTTTTAAGTTTTCTCGTTCACATGCGCATCGATTGACATTCTTCCCGTTGAGAAATTAGAGACGAAATAGATCTAGAATTACAAATTTGATGTTCTCACCACCGAAACTGTCTCCTTCCATTTTTCGAATATCGCGTTCACTTAAACACGGACAGATAGGGAAATATAATTTCCAAAAAAAAAAAAAAAATTGCGCGTGTAAAGGTCAATTACGAAAGCTCATTCAATTCAAAAATGGTTT
>BGPR01001171.1:86760-135379 GCA_013235015.1 Araneus ventricosus | reverse complement strand
TGTAAAGGTCAATTACGAAAGCTCATTCAATTCAAAAATGGTTTTTTTTGTGCGTGTAAAGGTCAATTACGGAAGCTCATTCAATTCAAAAATGTTTTTTTTGTATATATGTAAAGGTCAATTACGGAAGCTCATTCAATTTAAAAATGTTTTTTTTGTTTTTGTGTAAAGGTCAATTGCGAAAGCTCATTCAATTAGCTCCCTGCTTTTTTTAGTTATTGTATTCCTAGAGAGACAAGCATAATTACAAAACTGTTTCTTTAGGACTCGGGGAGATATAAAATGTGGAGATTAATCAAAACTTCACTGTAGAATTTTTTGATACTTGCAAACTTTTTGTTATATGCAATATAACTTCCATTAACCGTCACCGTTCGTACCAGGGCTGTGACGGATAACCGAATGCACGGATAACAGAGCTCAATGCCCTTGTACAGTAACGTGATTTCAATGCTGACTTGGGAAGAAAACGAGAATAAAATCCTTTAAAAGAGAATAATGCGTATATTGTATTTGATTTTAAAAAACTATCAATTTAAAATTCAGTGTAAAAGTAATCTACAGAAATCTGTTGTAAACGTAGAAATCTGTCTGACGGTTAAACGAGTGGCGGTTATTAGAAGTTTTATTGTACTTCATTTACGAGAAAATAAAAACAGGTGACACCATTGTATTACATTTATTTGACTGCACGCTCACCAAATAATTCCACCTCAAGAAGCCTGTAGAACAGAACCAAAAGATGTGGTTTAAAAATTTAATGCATAATAAAATTGCAATAAATAAATTAATGAAAGCATATACTATTAGCAACAACATTTGTGATTCACTAAAGACCTCGGAGTGAAATTGCTTTTAAATTATTTTAAGATATCTTTACTCTTTTACCTTAACACCACTAACTAAAAAAATTTAAGTGGGTTGTCTCTGTGCCCTACCCTAAGTTTTTAACACTTTATTTACGTAGTTAATTTTAACTGATTATATTGTTTTTAGGTTAATCCTGGACTTATTAAAATGTTTTAGTGTCCTACATTTTATTGAGTATTCAACCTTGGGGGGTCCCGGTCGGTGGCCTTGTTTTTGCTCTTCTTGTTCTTGGGGGTTTGCTGTTCCTGTTCTTGTATTTTTATTGTTTGACTAATGTGTACTTAGATGGTAGCCCGGACCGGTGTGGGTTTTAAATTTGAAAAAAAAACCCTTTGTAATACCTCTTTCTCCCACCTCCACCACTGAAACAATTTCCTCTAGTTCACCCGCCGGAAATAGCTTTTTACTGATACATATTCATAATAATATGATATGATTCGATCATGCTTAAAAAAGAAACCCGTGAAAATAAACCGCCCTTGTTGACACTGCCCAGCACGATATTTCCGTCAACATGCTGAGGAATCTCCAAATGACGCAACGTTTTAGTAAGCTGTAACCGTTGGCATGCGGACAAAAGCGGCATCCAGTGAGAAATCGGACCGGTTGGACCGCTCACTCGAGGATTACCCTTGAGTTTTTTTCTTTTTCTTTTTTTTGTCGGACACACTTTCTCCTGTCTCTGTTATTCAATTTCCCCATTAACGCTACTTAAAGTTGACGGCGTGCTGAAAAATGATTCTCCCGCCACGCTGGGATCCTTTCAGCTCCATTCTCGCCAAATCGGTATCGACAATGTAATAGATTGCTCAATAAAAAGAGCGAAATTTGTTTTGGCATCCTGGGCATTCTAATTCCCCTCTGTTTTTTTTTCTCCTCAGAAATCTTTCGCCTTTTTTGTTTCGGATAAAAGATGCCGTCAACCGACTGAGAGGTTTTAAATGCTTTGGGGGGATTTCGCCACTTCGTCTTTTGTGAGCGAATGGGAATGATTATACTGTGTTATCAACAATTCGCGATGGCTCTTTTGAAGTTGATTCTGAATAATGATCCGTTTCTTTCACGGTGTTGTAGCGCCGTTTTCTTAGACTTCAGCCTCGTTGTCCAACACAAGGCCAGATTAAATCCATTAGGGGCCTATAGGCAGTAGCGTAACCACAGGAGGGCGGTCCGCCAAGGGTGGCACTTAGGAAGGACGGCAAAATCAGATCACACAGTCAAATAATTTTATAACTAAGAGCCTCAAACAATGTATACATAAAAAATAACATAATTAATTTATATATTTCGCCTTTTGACGATATATTGTCAATTTTTTGAAAAAAAAAAAGCTATTGCTGAACGCACGATTTCACGAACTATAATACCTTCAGAGATAGGCAGATATAAGCTTCGCCCCCCTTTCCCCTTGCAAACTTTTAAAACCTAATATTTTTTATTGATTTTCATTTAATCTCTATATAAGCATTTTGGTGGCTTGGCGACAAAATGTAGGATCTCAAAAATACTAGAATTTTCTTAATATCTCTGTTGGGGGGGCCGAAATCCGGATTTATCCAGATGATACCATGTGACGTCACGGCCTGTCGGGGAGACTATAAACAGACCGTGCTCGGATCACAGAGTAGTGAGTTGGTCGACTTTGAACGTGTTGATCGACTGGGATCGCCTTTGGAGTTTTATCCTCTGTGCGAGCTAGTAAACTGTTAGACGCCGAGCGGTATTGAAAGTGCTGTTACCTTTATTAATTAGTGAATTGCTGCCTGTTTGTGTTGCTAATCTGTGCAAGTGCTGTTTTTTCCCCTGTTACCTGCGCTTCGTGTTTTCCGGAATATTCGAGATAAAGTGTTATTCTCCGTTACCTGCTCGTTGGACTGTTTTCACCACACAAACACACCGAACGAATTTCGTAGCAATATGTTATCGTCCAATATTAAATGTTTATGGGTCTGCTCTCGCAAATAAATGTTATTTGTGTAAGTTTAAAATGTTACATAAAAGAACTTACGCAGACATGTTGACCATCCCTCTGGTACAATGAGGCGTGTGTCATAATCCCCCAGTGAGAGACAAATTTTCACGTTTGGAAATAGAACTACAGAAATGGATTATTCAATGAAAGCGTGAAATTTGTTTTGCCATCTAGGACATTCTAAGTCTTCTTTATATATAAATGTTTCACTTTTTTTTCGGCTAAAAGGTTCCGTCGGATGGAAGAATGCTTTAATGATTTATCTTTTACGAATGAAAATGATGAGAAGAATGCGAATGATTACATCGCGTTGGTTCTATTTGCTGCCGCTCCTTTTGTAGTCAAGTGTGAATAATGTTGTTTCTTTTACGGTATTGTAGCGCATTTTCTTTAACCTAATAAATGTCATTCAAAAAACGTTTACTCTAAGGGTGAACTGTGACTTTCCGGTTTACAATCGCTAAATTGTAAAGAAGTATTGTATTTAATTTTCCATTATTTCCATTAATCTTTCCAATAATTTTTTGACTTTCTCTAATGTTAAGTATACGAAGAGAAAGTATTGTAATCGCCAAGATATTAGACCCTGAGATTTTGATGAATTTCCACGTTTTAGACTTTTCTGAGATAAATAAACTATTTTTTGAGTTATGTTTGCTTGTCTTCCTATGAGCACAACAATTCAAAAAACGAAATCTGATATGTGGTGTTCACAAAAAAAAGCCTAAGAGTAAAATTAAATAATATATTAAAAACATCTACTTGTCAAATTTTTGCATTCCAGTTTTAGTCTCCATTCGTGTTTCTTTTCGTTCATAAAAATGAATGTTTGAAGCTAGAGTCATTTTGTTTCTCGATAGAAATATGGTGTAAAAATTTGCAATTATATGCCGTCTATTTTATTTTCAAAACTCAAAAATTTTCAAACATAAAACGAGGTTGCAGAAAAGAGATTTAGAATCCTTTAATAAAAAAATCCGCATTTTTCATTTGAATGTAAAACAAAGTTACTCATTAAGACACGATTCATCGTACAATCATTATTCTTCAGCATTCTTCAAAATTCCATATCAACAGCTAGAATAAAGACAAATAATTATTAAGGCTGTTATATGCTAAATTGAAGGGACTATTCAGACAATGTATAGGTCTTCATTTAACTGCTACACAAAATTTGCAAAAATTTTTAATGAGAGAGGCAGTCTTCAATTAGAAATTAATTTTATATAAAGAGCATTAAAAGAATATCGATCTCGATTTATAAGGAAATGGGCACATAATAAACTGAGATGTAGTTTTCTCAAGTATTCATCCCTTTCATTTCATCTTTTAATAAACGACACAGAAACCTCTTATAGAAATTTCCTTTCTGAAATAAGACAACTTAATTGAACAAATTACTCATTTGCAATTCAACAGTTGGGGGTTAGAACTGAAACTTTTTCCATGAATTTATTTGCATCTTTATACACAACATCCATTAACAACTACGCATTTCATTTTCACTAGTTATATTTCAATACTATCCACAGAGAACCATTTGCTGGAAATGAGAAATGACACCAGAACACTTTGGTTCAGTGCAGGGAAAGAAAGAATGATATAAAATAACAGCATCGATCTTTCTGTGACAAAAGTACTATGTCTTCTCGAATACTTCAGTTGGTTGGTTATCCCTTGCACTCCAGATTTATTATAATATCTATTAACCTATTATGTTGACTTTACGTTAAGTTTTTATAAAGGAAATTTTTGTTAGTATGCTTTCTAGTTCGATTAGTAGGGTTTATCGTTCGATACCAGATTGTACCAAAGAAGCGCGTTACAAGTGGACTAGGTGTGTAACAAATCTGTCGAGCTGAATCAAAAGCCATCGTTTTATGCAGAATCTAGGAGAGGGGAGTGAAAATTCAGGTGTCGTCACTTGATCTCCGTTCAGAACTGCGTGGACCATTCCCAACAGCCTTCATGAAGTTTCAAAATGGGGACGCTAGCTAACAAATAGAAGTTAATTTGTTAAATTAAAGGCTGAAGTTACGTGATGAATCTTAGAAATTCTGGATTGTGATCAGACGACGAAGGGTGGATTAGAGCCTCCATCTCACTTTCTTATCTTCCCCATCGATATAAGAATCGCGCGATCAAATACGTCACTCATTAGAGCCGTATCACAGAACTTTAATTGACATTGATTGCAACTGAGCTCTTACCAATCCGATCGTGAAGATGAAACGCGGTCGTCGATTCATTTCAACTTTATTATAAAAGTCTTTTGCTATTCGCCGTTTGCGTTGAACTCATTAGGAACAACTCTGTTTAAAAATTTCATTTAAAAGAGAATATTTAGTGAGATCTCGATGGCGTTCAAACCTTTCCCAGAAAAAGGACGAGCCGACACTTGCGAGAATGTGGGGTGGAAGCCAAAAAGTAAACCTTTCTCTGCGACTCAGCAGATCGGACTGAGAGATCAAAGGAGCTTCGGCCTTGAAGTTTAGGACGGTCCGACAAGGACTGGGATGTGTATGACCAGAAGACAGAGAGCGAAGGCTTGGAACGGACTGGACGACTGGAAAGGAAGGCTGTGTTTTTGTGCAGAAAGAAAACAGAAAATGCTGTATGTAGCATTGTGGGCCATTGAAAGTTTCTGCACAAATGTATTGAAATGTTACTGTGCATGTAAGTAGTTAATCAGGAACTTGAAGTATCTGAGTTCTATTTGCCTTATAGGCCTTGGTCGCACAATGAACTCGGTAAAGTAGCGTCAGTTAGCAAGACACCTAATAGGTCATCGTAAACTGAATGGACTCTTACTTCACGGCAGCCTTCTTTTATCGACATTTTCCCAAATCTTACCCTTCCGAAAGGAATAAGATTGTGGCTAGCGCAGATGAAAAAGAATAGTTGTTAAAAGAAACTGAATGGACTCTTACTTCAAGGCAGCCTTCTTTTATCGACATTTTCCCAAATCTTCCCTTCCGAAAGGAATAAGATTGTGGCTTGCATAGATGCAAAAGAATAGTTGTTAAAAGAAACTGAATGTCGCAATGTCGCATTTACTTTCAGAATAAAGTGATGTCAAATGTGTCGGAGCAAGCTTCAAATTATCTCTTTGTAATTCTGCTCATATAACTTTTGTAATAATCTCATTTTCAGTTGTCCTTCAATTAATCCCAATATCACAAATATATTGCACAATAATTACGATATCGTATATCTGTACAACGTAGCAAAGTAGCACAAGATACTATTTCGTGCGATAATTTGTGATATCGAGAATGTTGCGCAACATCATAAAAATATATCTCTTGTACAACATTCACCATACCGAACCATATTGTACGATGCAACACACACTTATCACTACTTATATATATGTTTCATGCCAAGAAAAGGGTTTATGAGTCATGGTATTCGATAACGTGATTAATGTGCAATTTCGCATGCCATCGAGGATTATCGAACATAGGCATTGCCTACTCTGATGATACATTATAATAAATGCAATATCATCAGTGGAAAATCTTACCTCCTTTCTCCATGGTGTCAAGTAGTTCTCCCTCGTCGAACCACCTGTGTCTCTGCAGGGCTTTGGTAAAGGACCTCTTCTGCACCGAGTAGGAAGTCCGGACAGTGGTCGAAGGGGTGATGAAGGAGAAGATGGCCTTACGGGACTTAGTACCCGCCTCTTCACCCATTCTCTGAAAGGAAAACAGAAGAAATGGATCGATACTCATAATGTCTGACCAGAAAAGAATTGCGCCATAGTGCAATAGCCATTTATTAATTAATAGTGAAATCTAAATAGAATTCAACACGATTCATAAACTGTAAGCACAAAAGAACAATTTAAATAAAGAGTCTGAAATACATTAAATTAAAGTTGGTTCCTGATTGCGTAACTAAGTCCAGTAATCATCTCTGTAAGCGATCACGAGCAAACATCAACGAGAAAGTCGAATGTTCTACGCTGGTTTTATAATTAAGATTTTGTTAAGGTTTCCATGGTAACTTGAGCTCCTGACGAAGTTACACTGAATGAAAAGGAAAAGGTATTTTTATGTTGTCACTGAGGAATATTTATGATTCTATGATAATTATGCCATTCAAATTCTGGCCCTTAAACGTGAAATCAGAGAAAAACATTCGCAATGCGTGCCAAAATGCTTTCAGCACTCGATCGAGTTGCTCAATTTAGCCATGCCATGTGCAGCTGTTCATGTCGGAAACAGTTTCTTTTCTCACTTATGGTATAAAAATTAAATGATGATTTCAAAAACTTACACTTTTTACTTTTTCGTATACAAAGAGGAAGTCTTTCAATCGTCAAAAAGTTGTTGAACCTCCTCATTTTAGATCTTGTTGAGTCCAAAAAGGCCATTTCTGGAATTATGTGTCTTTACCTGTCTATCGGTCTGCCTGTTTTTACTTTCTCGTATACGAAGTGCACAAAGAATTCGTACTCGAGATTTTGACGAATCTCCACGCTTTAGACCTCCCTGAGTTCGAAAAACACAGGAATTATGTCTGTCTGTGTGTCTGTGAACACGATAACTCGAAAACTATTAGAGCTACGGGGATGAAATTGATATGTGGTCTTTAAACATAATTTGTAGGTTTCTGTCAAATTTTGGACAAAATCCGTCAGCGGGAAGTCTGTCTGTCCGCGTTCATGTGAACACTATAACTCAACCAGCGGGAGTGTTCTCCCCTAAACTTTCTCGTATACTTCCCCAAAAAGATGCCGTTTCTCCTTTCCCTCGTGGCTAAAAAAATTCGAACCTACTGTTATCCAGAATCCAATGACTATCAGAAGGTTTTACATTATAGTGATTGAAAAATATCTAGGTAAAGAATCAAATTCGAAGCGATGCCTGCCGATTAAAACGCATATCTATCGCACACTGCTAGGTTTCACTCTTGCCGTCACAAGGACAAACTGACGTAATTCGCTCCTTTCGCCTGCACAGAAGATTGCTTCTAATACGCATGCGCGTGGAGATAACGGATTGGTTTCAATAGTAAATTATACAGACCGACAGACAGTCAACCCTTTGGCGGATTTGGCCCAAAATTTTATACGGACCTACATTCATGACGATGAAACCGGGTACCAAATTTTATCCATCTAGCTAATCAAGTTTTTGAGTTATAGTGTTCACATGACTTCGGACATACAGACAGACAGACAGATTTCCCGTTGACGGATTTTGTCTAAAATTTGAAAGAAACCTACAAATTATGTTTAAAGACCACATACCAAATTTCATCCCCGTAGTTCTAATAAGTTTCGAGTTATCGTGTTCACAGACACACAGACAGACTTGTGACTCCAAAATTGTGTTTTTTGGACTCAGGGAGGTCTAAAACGTGGAGATTCGTCAAAATCTCAAGTTCGAACTTTTTGACGATTACAATACTTTCTCTTTGTATACTTCGTATACGAGAAAGTAAAAACTTGAATAGCTAGATGGATAAAATTTGGTACACAGTTTTATCATCAGTAATGTAGATCTGTATCAAAGTTTGGGCCAAATCCGTCAAAGGGTTGACTGTCGGTCTGTATAATCGTATACTTCTAAACATTATAACTCGTAAGCCCTAAAGCTGTGATAAATAAAAATTGGTATGAAACCTTCTAACATTATTTGTAGATCCGCGTCCAATTTTCGTTTCAGTCGGTCGAAAAGAAGGTGTTACAGACGTCTATTTGTCTTTTCTCATCACACAATGACGCGAGGATTCACTTGCGCCAATCCTTTCCGCTTCTACCTACGCCTTTCGCCTCCAAGTTTCCGATTCCCAAGCTTTTTTCCTCCACTGCGGTTAGGGACGCTTGTTCGTTTTGCTGCCCTTGGCTTATTTTCCTCCACATTGATAGGAGTATAAGAGAAAGTTTAGGGGAGACCACTCCCGCTGGTTATATTTGACAATACGAAAACTTAAAAACGAAACAAGCTAGACGGATGAAATTTGGTATATGGCCATTATACTAAAATTGTAGATTTATGTCAAACTTTGGACGAAATCCGACCAGATGACATCTGTCATTCTGTCCCTCCCTGTTCATGTGGTCATGATAGCTTAAACAGACAACGAGCTAGACAGATCAAGGTTTTCATATGGTTTTATCATTCAAATTGTAGATCAGTATTAAAATTGGTGCCAAATCCGTCAATTAGTTAACTGCGGTCATCGGTCTGTCTCTCCGTGTGCATTTGTACACCATTACTCGTAAAAGCTTTACGACATAGAAATGAGATTTTATGTGCGGTCCTGGCACCGAAATTCAGATCTGCATCAAAGTGAAAGGGAAGGGGTCGAAAATACACACTCGATTCTCTTCTGCGCATGACGAAGCTAAACCCCAAATGCGTAAATATACGAGAAAATCGGTTGAAGGACACCCCCTCTGACTCCAGATACATTCTATCCTAAATGAACCGTTTGATTTTAAAAGGGGACTTCTGCAGACTCTGTCGAAATTACTTTTTTCTGCGTTTTTGATTCGATAAAGGACCGTTTAGTGTAAAATTAGAAATTCTGTCATTCACAGTCATTTTGTAGTAAAGCACCAAAGTTTCCGTATGATGTTAAAAGGGAACTTCTGCGCAGAAGACTCCTTTTCACATCAATTTTGCTGTTCATCGTTAGATCATCAGTATACATATTACAAGAAAAAATGCTTAAGCGACGTCTTTTGTGAAGATGCGTGGCAAAATAACAAACTAACGTTTAAATTTTTTGAAAATTAATTAATTCTTTTCGTCATTTAAAGTCACACCAGCTCTAACTCCCGAGTGCTGCTTGCAATGATATTAGTGGGATTAGAGGACGCAAATTTCGTTTGAGAAACATAGAAATAAATTTAAGATTGCCCACTGAACAAGACGACCAAGAGAACGATTATGATAAGGAAAATGTATGATATCGGAAAGACTATAAAATACATTCCAGAAGATCGCCATCCCTTTTGCAAGAGATCCAGACATACCCAGAGGATTTTCAAGCGACCCTCAACAGGACTAAAATCATTTACACCACTTTTTACTTTCTCGTATACGAAGTATACAAAGATAAAATATTGTAATCGTCAAAAAATTCGAACTCGAGATTTTGACGAATCTCCACGTTTTAGACCTCCCTGAGTCCGAAAAACACGATTTTGGAGTCACAAGTCTGTCTGTGTGTCTGTGAACACGATAACTCGAAACCTATTAGAACTACGGGAATGAAATTTGGTATGTGGTCTTTAAACATAATTTGTAGGTGTCTGTCTGTATGTCCGAAGTCATGTGAACGCTATAACTCAAAATCTTGAATTGCTAGATGTATAAAATTTGGTACCCGGTTTTATCGTCATGAATGTAGGTCCGTATAAAATGTTGGACCAAATCCGTCAAAGGGTTGACTGTCTGTCGGTCTGTATAATCGCATACTTGTAAAAATTATATCTCCTAAACCCACTGGCTTAGATAAATAAAAATTGGTATGACGTTTGCTAATATTAATTATAGATCTGTGCTCAAATCTCGTTTCAATCCGTTGAAAAACAGGTGTCCGAATTGCATATTTGGTTCAAAATGCACATTGCGACTGCGGGAGAGCGTTTCGCTTATTTTATTCAAGTTAACATAGTTGACATTTGACCTTGGCGAAGGAAATTGTAACTTCGGACGCGCTTCGGAAATTATGGCAACCACCTGAACCCAAAGGTCGTTCTGGACATTATCCGGGCGGAAGGTATGGTGAAATCTTGCTTGATAAATGTAGCAAGATATCGTTCTCAAAAACTCTAAATAAAGTTTTGTACCTCAGCGCGCGTAAAAATTGAGAACTTACGCACTTTTTTAAAATTGTTATCATTTTCCTTTTACACATAATCATAAAAATGGGCTAAAATGTCATGGCTACACATGTCATAAAATTATAATGACTCAGAGTTTAGGAAGCGAACGGGACAAATAGTATACAGCACATATGGAAACCCTAGTTAGAGGGAAAATGACACCTTTTTCGGAAGTATACGAGAAAGCTTAGGGGAGACCACTCCCGCTGGTTTACTATTTACTTTCCTGTTTTTAAATCTGAATTTTGCTAAAAAGCGTAAAATTTTTTAATTTTATTTTGCTTCATTTGAGTTTAAATTTAAATTTACCTACAAATAAACGAATTGAAAATTTTATTTAATATTTCTGGCTTTGTAATCATTTTTTCCTGAATTTTTTTAAATATAAATTTTACTTAGAAACACTAGATTTCAAATTAAAATTTATTTGGAAATAAATGTTTTAAATTTTATTTCTATTTCACTGATATTCCAGGCTTTATAATCATTTTTCGTCGACATTTTTTTGATTTATATCTGAATTTTTCTTTAAAACGAATAACTTTAAAATTTTATTGGATTCTTTCAAATTTAAGTTTACTTGCAAATAATTAATTTTGAATTTTGTCAATTTGTTATTTGAGTTTCCTTGATATTCCTGACTTCTAATTAATTTTCCTTGAAATTCTTTTTCTGTTATAAATCTGAGTTTTACTTAAAAACGAATAACCTTTAAATATTATTTTATTTTATATTTAATTTTAATCATAAATAAATAAATTTTGAATTTTAGTTAAGTTTCATTGGTATTCCTGGCTTTATAATCTTTTATTCTTTGAAATTTTGAAAAGTTCATACTATTTGATATTAAAAGGTGTCTTCTGCAAAATTTAAATTTGAACTTTCAGTCATAAATTTTCATCGAAAAAATTTGAATCAATTTTATACGCGCACTAAAGTAGATGCATGCTGGATAATTTTGTAAATTAGCATTTATTCTAAATTCTTTACTACAAATAATTCACGCTCGCAAAGAATGATAGAATTTAAAGAAAATTAATTCACAATTACAACAGAATAAACTAAAGAGACCAAAAATTTAAATTTTTCTATCTCTTTTCCCGGCTTGCAAAAAAGTACCGAATTTCTTCCAAATATAAATAAATTGGCATTGCCCGTGGAATCAGGACTTCAATAAAATGAAAAAAAAAAAAAACCGCCCACAATGATACGAAAAAGTTTTGAAAACAAAATCAAAACAAAAGATACACATTATTGATTTCCCCCCTTATTTTTTTCGCTATAATGACATTGCAACTGTATAAAAACAGTACAGAGTACGTTAATCTGAAACAATATTAAAAGATTGCAGCATGAAAATGATTATTATACAGAAAGCAAAATATGCGAAACAAATAAACACGTTAAGACACAATCGAAAATAATAATCCAAGGCATTTAGTTTACGTATCCTGCGCTCTGCACCATCAGCGAATGAAATTGCAACAATGTATGTTGGGAAGGTTTACCGAATGAAATTTTAAACGATTTCAAATGGAGCAATATGACAAACATAATTTTTGTGGTATTTAAATTTATCCAAAATGAATCAGAGAGGAAGGAAAAAAAGAAAAGAGAGGGAGGCTGAGATGAAATCTTCCACTTCAGGTTCAAACTTTGAAGCCACATTATGTAAATAGCTCATTAAAGACATGTTTCACTTTTTCGAGTCTTCTGTAACTAAAGATATCAGACACGAAGCAAAGGGATTATGACATCCAGTAGTTTCGACGAAATGCATGTTGCCCGTGGAATCAGGACTTCAGCAAAATGAAAAAAAAAAAAAAATCGCCCTTATTGATACGAAGAAGTTTGAAAACAAAATCAAAACAAAAGATTATTGATTTTCCCGTTTATTTTTCTTCTCGATAATGACATTTGACAGTACAGAGTAAAAAATAAACCGATATTTCCGAAAAAAACTTTTTAGAATTTAAATGATTGATTCCTATAAACTAGGTAAAATGTTAAAGAATGTAAACCGAATGAAATTTTAAACGATTTTACATAGAACAATACGCCTCGAAAGATGCAGACAAACATAATTTGTATAGCATTTAAATATATCCAAAATGAATCAGAGAAGAAGGAAAAAAAAAAAAGAGAGAGAGAGAGAGAGAGATGAAATCTTCCAATTCAGATTTAAACTTTGAAGCCACATTATGCAACTAGCTCCTTGAAATCATATTCCTTTTTTTCTAGTCTTCTCTAACTAAAGATATCAGCCATATATTCGACTTTTATACGGTATAAAAACAACCAAATTAAAAGAATGATCTGTCGACGCGAAGCAAAGGCGTCACGTGGTTTCGACGAAATGCATGTTATTAAAATACGATTACGAAGAATCATGTAGGGAATTTTGAAGCGAAATTTTTTAATACTTCAGGGAAAAAATATTTAAAATTCAACCAACTATTAATCAACTATCAAAACTAACTTCATTAGAACGGAAACCGTGTGCTCTTACTGATTGTGTATCTATTTTTTTCGTACAGTTATTCCAAATAATTCTATTGAGAAATTAGTGCGAAAAACAACCAAAACAACACAAAACATTAAATAAAAAATTTTCTAGAATAAATTTCAAAATTCTGGCTTCGAGGTACATTGAGTCACCATTAAGATTACCTGTGTGCTAAAATTTAAGGCTGTATGTGTGATAGATTCGTCTGGACATCGCACGCACACACACAAACATTGCCTTTTATAAGTATAGATTGTCCTGATTGCTCTGTTTTAACGTGTAAATAAATGTTTCGAATTTCAATGTTTGAAAAAGATAAATTAGAATTAATACAAAAAATTAGTTTCTGTTGAATTCTCCTTCCCATTTATTGCCATGTATAGAATATTTTTATTATACTTGAATAAACAGTAGCAATTCAATATCTCAATTCTTTTGAATATTAAATTTCCGCAAGAGCATCCACACAGTTTCGAAACATTGCTTTTATATTCCGTGCCTCAGAAAATCGTTTTCACTCTGAAAGCATCATTATAAGCTTAACAAAAAATGAAATTCTGTATCGTTTTTCAAAAGCTGAAAAATTAGAAGCGAAAAATGGTTGTTTGAGAATGCTTTGATCTGAAAACATCCAATAAACATGATAAATAACTTTTTTCGTAAAGCTAAATTATAGTTTTTACGATGTTCGCGCAAGTTTCAAACTGTTTTATAAATTTCAGGTAACAGTCTTTGGAGCATTATCGGTCTAGAGATTGTTGTAGAGCAGGTGAGGTTTGCGTGAGCGACTTTCATAAAGAGGGAACTCTAAAATATTTGGAACCTTTCTGAGCGAAATTTTACCAATACCGATTGATTTCGGATCCTAGTTAAAAGGGGCTTCTCTAATAGTCGTACTTCGCACACTAGAGTAGTTTACTGGTAATGTCTGGAGTAAAACTATTATAGTACATTATCATTCTGTTATGAAGTTCCCAGGCAAATAATAGAACATTTATAAAGTAGTTTATCAGGATATCATGAAATTATTTCTAGGATCAAAACATGTTATTAGTGTGCAATGAATTTGGTCATATATGTATAAAATAGCTTAGAAGAGTACAGACGGCTGTCGATTTCATTGCTGTCCAATTATTAGTTTTCACAATTTTGGCGAAACGAAGCGAGAAATTCATCCACATTAGAATGACGCGAGAATGTATTCGAATTTCTTTGAAACTAAGAGAGAAATTCATCCACATTAGAATAACACAAGAATACATTCGAATTTCTTTTTGGTTGATTTTAAATCAATCACAAAGAAATTCGAATGTATTTTCATATTTGAATATTTTTTTCATAAACATTTTTTTATAAATTTGAAGCTTCAACATTTTAATATTTTTATGTGATTTATTGCTTCAACTCTGGGAAGCCTGTATTACTATTGGCAGACATTAGTTTAAGCAATTCCAGCAAATATCTATGATTACTTTTGCTTTTTCGTGGTTGTGTATCGAGCTTTCACTTTCAATCAAGTATTCTTGACAGAAAATCGTTCACCTGGTGTGTTACACGTTCTTTAAATTCTGAGCATCGTTTTTCAAATTCTTCTAACTAATGCCCATAGCTTCCTAAGCTGTTACATTTTCTTGTCTTTTAATGAATTCAAGCTGAGACCAATATGACACTTTAGAGTTCAATGAGTTTGGTCACAGATGCATGAAACAGCTTAGAAAAATGCAGATGGCTTGTCTATTTCAGTCGCTGCCCAAATATTAGTTTTCAAAATTTAGGGGAAGTGAAGCCAGAAATTCACCCACAAAAAATATTGGATAAGTTTTAAATTAATAAAAAAAATCGAATGTATTTTCAATATATGGAGACTTTCATAAACACTTTTTTATATATCTAGAGATTGAACATTTTAATACGAGGGCTTTGTTTAAGTAAGTACCGTTTCTAAATTAAAAACACAAAAGTGTACTTTTTTATCAATTTTACTTTTACATGAAAGTCTGTACTTAAATTTACTTTTCAACATAATTTCCACAATATTAAGGCATTTGTCGTATCCTACAACCAACTTTTGAATTCCATCCTCATAGAAATCTACCGCCTGCCCATAGTGAGCAGCACAACTTACGATAATTTAAGTGTTCTGTCACAATTCCATAAAGAACACTTCTTGAAACTTGAGGAAACTCATTCGATAAAGCATCTATTTTCTCCAATTTTTCCATCAACTTTCTGCACCAAGTCTTCAGTAAAGACAGAAGGTCGCTCTCTTCTTTTCTCATAATGCACATTCGTGCGGGCCATCTTTAAATGTCTAACCCATTTTCTTACCATTCCTTCGCTCATAATGTTTTTTCCATACATTTCACTAATCTGCCGATGAATTTCAGTCGCTTTCACAACTTTTGCATTAGGAAAAAACGAATAACAGAACATATTTCACAGTCGGCGGGATTTTCAACTGACTGAGGCATTTTCCGAATTCTTCCGTAATGGTGTCTGTGGTTAGCCAGCAGATGCAGATATTCAAAGCGCATGCACACGACGTCAGCCGCCGTGCTGCAGTGGCCGAATTTCAAAACGGTACTTACTTAAAAAACAACCCTCGTATCTCTATGTGATTTATTAACTAACGCTGGGAAGAGCGCACTACTATTGGCGGTCATTTGTTTAAACAATTCCAGCAAATATTTATGATTGAAAAGCTCTTTTTATGGTCCGCTCACTTTCAATCAAATATTCTTGACAGAAAATCTTTCATCTGGTGTGCTCTAGGTTCTTTTGAATTTTGAGCCTCGGTTTTCAAATTCATCTAAACAATGTGCATAATTTCCTAAGCTGTTATAACTCTTTATCTTTCAACGGATTCATAGTGAAACCACCTAAAACACAAACCAAAACTTTCTTCTTGTAAAGATACGTCACATTGCAAGTTTTTAAGACATGCCTTATTCATAAGAAACATTGATTATTACGTTGAGAAGGTCATTCAAGGGCTGATATTTTCTCAATGAGCAATAACTAAACACACTTATATAACATTAAAGTCGGTAAGAACGAAATAGAAATTAAAGTTGCTGAGCTACGCGGTTTAAATTCTAAATTTATAATTGATAAAAACAACTTGAAATTAGAAAGCATGCCTTAAAAATCCCTCTCATGAATTAGAACAAAGCTGGAATTCAACAAAATAAATAAATACTAGCATACGCGAAGCAAATGGGAATTCTTATACGAAATTTAAAAATAACAGACAATCCAATCCATTAAAATCATTAAAAGACACGTCATTCAAACACGAGCAGACGTAATACAAATTACCTTGCTTATCATCCAAAACAGAAGGAATAATTCTGTTCCACTTGAATAAAACGAAGTTCGTCTCATTAATCTGCTCCTACCAAACAAACATGCTAAATTATCCCAGAATTTCACAACGGAGAAGAAAAAAAGAAGTGTGCTCCCAGCGTTATCGTCGAGATTGATCGAACTACAGCATCGCGATCTGTTGCGATAGGGCCCTTGAAGGCCATTTACTACACCCCCTAATCAAAAGGTACGCGGGGAGGTAGTTCGTCTCGGTAAATTAGAATAAAAGTTGATGAAGAGGAGGGAGAAGGGAAGTGAAGTGGTTGAGAACCAATTACGCTGCCCTGACAAGCATGATAATGAGATTCGTTGAGTATCAAGTGCGCGTCCGAATTTGGCCAGGATGAAAAGTTTTGAAGAAACTAAAATTTAGAAAATAAGTTTCCAGTGGTTCTAAGAGAGACAACATGAAAAAATAATTTAAAGGAGATTTGAGCTCCTAATCCGAAACATCGTAGCAGGACAACGTTTTAAGGTTGTTTCGTCTCTCTTGATGTTATTTTTGAAAAATGACTCTTAATTATATAGCGGCGACAGCACACAAACATGCATTAAATATCGTCTCATAGCGCGCTTGTGTAAATGCAGTAAATAAAACAATAAAAAGTATTGCTGTAAAATAAACTTAAAAATATGATGAAAAATTTATTAAAATTATAAAAAGTATAGAAAAAAGTACAGAAATAAAATCGCTATCACTGAAAAAGCAATTTTTTTAAAGTTGCGTAAAAATGGGTTTTGTGCAATAATATGCTGCGAAGTGATGGAGGGAAAAGGTTAAAATATCGATAAATTTCTAAATAAATTTCTAATTATAATTTTGAGCTACATCCCAAGCATCCATTATCCAAGAGGCAACTAGATGCACCTGGCACCAGTTTTAGGGGGCGCCATGGAGTCAGAACATTACTGCGCTTACGCCACTTTTAAAGCAAGATATTATGAGGAGGCGAGAAAATAATACCATACCACTGGCGCCATATACTCTTGTTGAGCTACTGATGACGACTGGGAAGAAAAGTCACTATTTTCCGGGCGCCCCATACTCTCGCTACGCCACTGAGCATGCCGACAAAATGCTAATGCGTTCATGTCACGGTTTCAAGTCAAATACGATGAGGGGGAGAAAAAAATACAATGCTCCGGGCGCCGCTTACACGATTTAAATCAATGAAGATAAAGGGAAGGGCGAAAAAAAAATCATATTATGATCACGAAGCCAATTATCCTCGCTACGCCACTATTGCAGTAAAACCTCGACTAACCATCACTCGTCAGTTTCTGTTACCCGTCGTCGTCTAAGATGTCAGATTATTTTAAAGTAAAGTAGGTTTACAGTATTATCATACATTTCTGTACATTACTACTCTTGTATTGATGTTTATTTTGATCGTTTTATAAAATTAAATACAATACGCATGCCTTATTCATTTTAAAAGAATTTTCTTTTCATTTTAGTCCCAAGTCGACAGTGAAATCACGTTACTGTACATTATGTATTGAGGGATTTCTGTTATCCGTCTATTCGGTTATCCGTCACATCCCTGGTCCGGACGGCGACGGTTAATCGAAGTTTTATTGTACCTTACTTATTGTATGTTTGAGTTATAGCATCCGCAGGCAGACCAACAGACTATCTACCAGTTGTTGGATCTGGTCCAAAATTTGACACAAATCTGCAGTTTTAGTGATAAAACCATATGCCAAATTTAATCCATCCAGTTTGTCACGTTTTCGACACAAACACGCACACAGACGGGCAACTATGGAGACTTTCCGTTAATGTATTTCGTACAAAATTTGATACAGATCCATAATATTGGTGTATAAACCATAAATCAAATGTCATCTTGTTTTTTTCCTCTTCGAGTTATCGTGTTACAGACAGAATTTCAGAAAAATTCAGAAAGGTCTAAAACGTCCAAGTTCCTCGAAATCTCGACATCCTCTTTTCTGGAGGATTACAACTCTTTCTTTGCATTTAATACACTGTGCATGAGAATTTAGCGTCGCGCTGAAAGATAATTTGACAATTAAAACATATTTTGCACTATTGTTTTACGCATGAAATACAGATGCCTTTTTCATAAACACCTCTAATTTTTTATATCATCGCCGAACTCTTGTACAAGAACGTCTTTTATTCTACCTAGCTAACGACTTTGCGAAAACAATTATTGTACATACTCAAGTGAGTATAAAATGGCCAATGACAGGACCACGGAAATTTCCCAAAACTATGCTCTCGTACGCTTCAACAATTACAAGAAAATTACATTAACGCCTCCGATGTGAAGGTCGCTTGTTAAACGTCTCAACACTTTCGTGGAACAAAATATTCCTGCTAATATTGGAAGGAAAAAAGCACCAGCTTCTAGGCGGATTATGTCACCCCTAATGGATCTTGACTGCTTAGGAAATTAAATTAATCAGCGGAAGAGGCTGAGAAGGTAGTTTGTGCTGTGTTTTTTGGATGGAAAGTTGTTTCAGCGGTAAATGGATCAGTTGACGGCTTTGGAAGTGCGAAATATCTTGAGGAATTTCGTCAAATGCCCTGCAAATGGTTATAGTTACTAGGCCGATGATAAAGCATTCGAATTCCTTTTAAATTTGATTGAACTGAGAAGAAATGTCAATGAAGTGCATCTAATGTTTCTTGCATTTCAAAGTATCCCACAAATAATAAATTGTTAATTGTACGTCAAGTTCCAAAAGATGTTCCAAAATATTGGACGATATTATTTAATATTGAACAATACTATGAATATTGTTCGATGTTCTCCAACTCTTCAATAATCGTAATTATTAAAGGCAAAGGGGTATGGAGAGACGTGCTGCTATTTGAGATGTCTGAAATATATTCATCGTTTCGAGACAGTTTTATAGATATTTTCATCATTGGTAAATGAGACATCTACACAAAATAATAATTTCATATAAATGATTGCTGCGAAGAGGAGGTAAATCAAGAATTCGATTTTACAAAATGCTTCACTAAACTGTTGATTTTTTGAAAAAAATCATCAAAGCGTATGAAGAATGCAAAGAAAGAATAATACCAATTTGTACATTTTCACTATGAGATGAAAAAAGCATGAGGAAAGTGGAAATATTAGATATGATCCTTGTTATATGACCACAGCTTAGAATCCTTTGCAATAATTTACAACAAATTTCTAAAATTTCAAACTCACCAAATAATATTGAATTGCTATCCATCTAACATTATTTTGTATGACATTTCATATTGATTATATTACAACTAGAAACACCATAAGTGATCGTAACAGTTCGAGGAACATCTGAAGAAGACTTTAGCAATAATTTTTTTCTGGAAATACCGTTTTTTAATAAATTGTGCAAAATAATTAATTCCACATCATGATATCGAAATTTTTTAAGGCTTCATGGGTTTGAAGGATTGATGCCTGTCTCTCTATTCTACAATATAAAAAAAAACTATTGCCAGCATCCAATAAATCATCGATCGGCCTTTTTATTGATCTAAAAAACTTTGTTATTAATGGCTCACTTCATTTTAAAATTGTAGTAATAAACTCACGAGAGCGACCGACTTCTATTAAGAAACCTCTCTACGTTTACATCCATTGATTAAAACCCGAATGATTTATTCCACTCCAATTTATTCCCTGCCAATTTTAGAAATAAGGAGAAAAAATGTTGCCAGATGCCAAAAATAATCTGTGAATTTCGAGCAAATGAAAAGAAGACAAATTAATATCGTCTGATGTCCAGCGCCAGAATAGCGTGACAGGGCAAAGAACCCGAGGACACGACACGCGAAGCAAATCTTTCTATCGGGGATACGCCCACTAAAATCTCGGAAGAAGTACTGATCGAAAATCAACAAGGTCTGTCACGCTCCCGAATATCCGTGTTTATTCTACGCTCAAAAAGAACACAAAATGTTGGTGTACAGCAAACACGGATCCATAAGCGCGAATAGCAAAGTACACAATCGTTATGGGCGATTCCATTCTGGTTAATCCCCGAGCGAAGTAGAATTTTTTTCCTGTAAGATATAGATTTTCTGGTAAAAGCGTTCGTTCTTTCTTTATTATTCTTTCAGTTGGGGATCGGATTGTTTATAAAGCATTCCAATGTGCTGATTTTTTTTTCATTTTTATTTTAAGAATGGCTTTTTTATCTACAATATTTGTTGATTCATGCTGCCATTATTTTAGATGGAATAACAAAGCCACGAATTAAAATGACTTATTTGTGATTCTAAAGGGTAAATTAGAAAATGCCTTTTCGAAAAAAGTTGTTGAACCAATGAAGAATGCAATATTGTTTTTAAAAAAATAACGCATTCTGCATTGGTTCTATTCTTAAAGTTTTCTCGTTTAGCTTTGTTTTATAATTTCTTTATTCTTCTTTATTTGAGATATTTTAAACAAACCCGGATGATATCATCTGCAGTAATGTAAGATATAAGTAAGCTGCATTTCATTCTAAATGGAAATAAACGAAATCTATTCTATTAAAAGAAACAACCTGCATTATGCGCCAATATAACAAGCAAAATTTAGCCTGCAACAAGGAAGATATCCACTTTTCTTAGAAATTACGAAGGAATTAAAGCAAAATATCAAAATGTTTAGAAATCTGAGCAGAAAAATGAAAAATTAAATATAAGCGGATGGAATGACTTTAATGTTTACAACTGTCATTGAACATAAATAAATTATGCCGAGTGGTAAAAACTTGCAAAACTTGCTTAAGGAATCAACATCATTAAAACTACTACAGAACTTTCTTTATATTTTTGCATGCTTATAACATAAACTTTGGATATTTTTAAAGTAATTAATAGCTTCTTTCTATTTAAAAATGCAATTACTTGGAAACTAAACACCAGCAATACTTAATTTGGTAGCATCATTTTATTCGTTTGACATTTCCACCTGGATTAAAAGGAAATAATAGATTTAGCCAAAGATACAAGAAAGGAATTAGGTTATCATTTTGTATTATATTTTATGAAGGAACAAATTTTGAATGTAAATGTCTCTAATTCCTGCAATTCCGAAGTCATGTGACTATGGATTCATATGATCTGTTGCCAACATCAGTAGAACATTTAGTGAAAATGTTCCGATAGATACCATAGATTGTTAGCGTGCAGAACAGTTTATTCGTGATATTTGATATGTATTTTCTTTACATTTTTCTCCGGAATAGAGGAAGGAAATGAATAATATGTTCTTTCTTTTTTGATTATAATTAAGTTGTTTTGTTATTGCAATTTTTTTATGCATGGTAGCCAATGACCAATTATATTTAGTTGTAAACTAACATAAAATTAATTACGCGGTTACCAAGGCAATCGATACATATCTCTAACATGGAAAAATAACAACTATCGACAAGTTTTAAATTCAATAAATGGCAATGTGATTTTCTTTATATTACGAAGAATTTTGAAATTTTCGAATTTTTCTTGTTTAATATTTGATGATCAACAGAAAATTAATTTTCAGCATGATTCCAGAAAATTGAACAAAATGCATATAGCTTCTCGCAAAAATGTTAAAACACTTTTGAATTTTTTCTTACTTTTGAAATATTTTCTTTCAGAACAAATATTTCTACCATGTTTTCTAAAGACAAAGTGTTAAATTTATTCCCCTTCATTCAACATCAAAACTGTATGAATTTCTGATCAGTTCAATATTGTTACAAAGATGTAATGTCGCTTTCCTGCCTCGCTAGTCTTATAGTTGGGAAAGGAGTTTTACAGGAGTAAGCATGAAGTGGCAGCGGCCATTCCGGGACCCCGGACCTTGGCGACGAACTTGACGATTTTGGCGATTTGACGACCTTGGCGACAAATCGATGATTCTAGAAAATACGACTCTTTTCTATTGGGAAAGAAAATACGCTCGAATGTACGAGAAAATTCCATGTGAAGTCACGGCCTGTCGGGGAGAATATATAAGGGCCGCACTTGGATCAGATAGGGTGTGTTGATCCACTGGAATGACTTTGGAGTTCCGTCTACAGTGCGAGTTAGGAAGCCGGTGAGCTGAGCGCTATTGATAGTGCTGTTATTGTCGTCATTAGTGATTTTCTGAATGCTTGTGTTGCTAAATCTCAAAGTGCCAAACTGCTATTACCTGTGAATTGTTGTCTGTTTACGTTACTAATCTGTGCAAGATCTATTGTTTCCAGTTACCTGTGCTACGTGTTTTCCTGCACATTTGTGAACAAACCTTCATTCGCCATTATCCTACGTGTCGGACTTTTTACACCATACACCCACAGAACGATTTTAAACGAACATAAATTATTGGGACGATTTCAAAAATTAATAAAAAAAAACCTATAAAGTAGAAATTCGTTTTTTTTTTAATGGAGAGTAGCTGAAAAAATTTTCTTTTTTCAAATACGTAATTTTAGACGTTTTCTCGATACGGAGCACTAAATCAGCACATTCGAACGCAATTGTCGAAATGGTTACCGTACAACAGAAAGCGCGTCTCTGGTTCCCCGAAAGCACATCAATTGTTACAGTTCAAAGAATTATTCGGTTAGAGTATCAAACTTGTTTGGCTCCAAGAGTAAGAACTCCATTAAACATTGGTATTTCAACAAACAATTGAAAGAATGAAATTTATCAGCATGCCTTTCAAACTTAACATATAATCAAAGAAAAATAAATATGATATTAAAATATACGAGATTTTAAGAAAATTGTTTCAAAAATCTTTCTGTCGGTGTATGGTGGGTGTATGTAAATAGTCCAACACGAAGGATAATGGAGAACGAAGGTTTATTCACAAATGTGCAGAAAACACGTAGCACAGGTAACAGGAAACAATAGATCTTGCGCAGATTATCAACCTAAACAGACAACAATTCACAGGTAATAACAGTTCAGCACTCTGCGATTTAGCAATAGAAACATTCAGCAAATCACTAATGATGACAATAACAGCACTTTTAATAGCTCTCAGCTCACCAGCTTTCTAGATCGCACTGCAGACGAAACTCCAAAGTCGTTCCAGTGGATCAACACACCTCTCTGATTCAAGCGCAGCCCTTAAATACTCTCCCCGACAGGCCGTGGCGTCACATGGAGTTTTTTCATACATTCAAGCGTATTTTCTTTCCTAATAGAGATATCGAGAAAAGGGTCGCATTTTCTGGAAACTTCGATTTGCCGCCCAGGTGGCAAAATTTGTCGTCAAGTTCGTCATCTAGGTCAGGGGCCCAGGCCCGACCATCCCATACCTACCCCTGTAAAACTCTCTTCCCAAACATAAGACTAGTAAGGCAGGAAAGAGATATTACATTTTTGCAACAATATATACATTTTTCTGAAAATGACATATCCAAACGTTTATTCTACAACGGATACACATAAAAAATTTAAAAAGAGTTCAAATATTTTTTGAACTCTTTTAAAAATTTTGGAGGGACTACATAAAAAGCGGGAAATGTTTCAACACATTACACTTGTTTATAAAATTAAATCAAATTTCGCTTTGTAACTTCATTCAAATTAGTGGAGTTCAAACAACTTTTAATAAAACGCTTTAATAATAAACAATAGAAAATTTTAAAAACATTAAAAAAAGAAAAACTAGAAAAAATAATTAATTTTTTATTAATTCAAAATTTTAATAATTTTTGCAAAATTTTATTAATTGCAACTGCTTTAATAATAACTTATACAAACTGTTAATAAAAATCTATATATGTAATTCTCTTCGACAAAAAAGGGTCGAATTTCTTAATCACCGTTTGGCAACAGCTCGGAAGTTTGTTTACATTCGATTCGACGATTGTATGTTGATATGATCTGAAACGACGAAATTTTTCAAAATGAGTTTAAGTCGGGCATATTCAATTATAAATCGAAATCGTCGAAAAAGAGACCTGTTGAACAACTGAAACTGTTGAGGAATGTTTCCTAAGACGATCCAATCTAAATGTACAAAATAGAGTCAGGCGTTTTTGTGTACGGAACGAAGTTCCCGAGCTATAGGAATATAGTTGAATATGATAGGACTCTGGTCTTTTATTCATGTAGCGAAGATTTTCTGATCATTATTTCTGTGGAAAAAAAAGCAGTATTTTTTTAAAAATTTTGAAAAAAGGGCAGTTTTTCTAATGTTATAAAGGTAAAAGTAAATAATTATTATTGGTTATAATTTTGAATAGTGAATATGAACATATTTAGAGCCATTTGTCATTTTGTAAGCAAAAAGTTTGTGAAATGGGTTAACTCATCTTTCGAAAACTTAAATTTTCTGAGGTTTTAACACATAAATATCTACCAGCGAGAAAACTTATAACGTTCTTGGCTAAATAATTATTGAAGTGAATGTGTATACATGTGGCGAAGCTTTTCTGATCATAATTTCTGTGAAAAAAAGCATGTCTAAAATTTTGGTGTCAACAGCAAGAATTTTAGAATTTTTTTTTAATTTTGAAAAAGGCTGTTTTGTTAATGTTATAAAGTAAAAGTAAGTAATTATTATGGGTTATAATTTTGAATAGTGAATTTGAAAATATTTAAAGCCACTTTAAATATTTAATACCACTTTTTTTGCCACTTTAAAGTGTCCTTTTTAAGCAAAAAGTTTGTAAAATGGGTCAATTCATCTTTTGAAAACTTAAATTTTCTGAGGTTTTAACACATAAATATCTACCTAGCGAGATAAGTTATAACTTTCTTGGCTAAATAATTATTACAGAGAGTGTGCAAACATGTGGCGAAGCTTTTTTGGGGAACAATTCATTAAGAAGTGTGGATATTCTGAAGTTTGTTGGAATGAAGTCAGGGCTAATGAAACTGTTGAAAAAATATTCAATTGTGTGTACCAAGAAGTTTTAAATGCCTGATTTCTGATTTATGAAAATAATTTTTATTTGTGAACATCTTATCATACATTTTAGCATTCAAATTTCGTTTTAACATTTATATATATATATGGCGTAAAGATAAAATTTTAATTTTATATTTGATTATTTAGTTTTTAGTAATTAAAAGTTTAGTTTTAGCTTTTTTAAAAAGAATTTTGTTAGAACTTCCTGCTATTCAAATAACTTAAATTTACTTTTAGTAATTAATGTATTTATAATTTCCTATTACTAGCAGGAACTCATTACTATGAAGCGAGCTGGGATCACTACGTGATCCCAAAGAATCACAACGTGATTCTTGGGGGTTGACGAGCGAAGCGAGTAGGGGGTGTAACCCCCTAGTATTTAAAAAATTCTGCTTTTCTGAACACTATAAATATGAAGAAAAAACACAAAATTTCTTTTGCATCGTAAATAACATGAGAAGCTGCCATAGAAAATCATGGCTTTTCATTAAGGTTTCATTTAAAATAATAGGATTGCAAACGAAACGGTTGAAACAATTTCATTGCAGGTAACTTTTTAATATACAATGTCATGAAAATAATATACATTTCCTTACTGAATGCATTAATCAAAATTCGATTTACTCTTTCAGTGCAGTGATGGAATCAACGCGAAGCTTAAGATCAGCCACTCAGTTGGGAACCCTAATCACTTTAAACACTGGTCTGCCTAATGCTTATGCAGGAGATCAATAAGCTAAGCTCTTACCAGGGCTGCGGCTAATCCGTCAACCTCTTAAGCTACCTAATTCTTTTTATTAGAATATCGACAGACAGAGCTACATCCATCATGGCGGTCGTTGAACGCCATTATTTCTATACAATCTGTTTTCCTGTCATCCGAAAGTCATTATCGCCGAATGGAGAAATGTTGCTACTTAACTAGATGGGTGCTCGTGGCGTGATTTCATAAGCGATCGTTTGATATCAGTGATTGCGATTTGGGCCACGATCTTTTGATTATATCCGTAACACGAGGTGAGAATGCAGCATAATAGCACGCCATATTGCTTGTCAGTTCAGAAATGAGAAGTGCTGCAAAAAATAATTCTCGAGAGAATACGAATTTTAGGAATTTGTCCAGGAAAGTTTTATTGACTTTGGCCGAAGGTGCTGAAATTTCGGTCTTAAAATGATTTTGTTAAATAAATTAGAATTAAGAGTACAGGAAGCAGATTTTCGTTATTTTAAAACAGTGTGAACAATCCGTTAAATATGTAATTAATACTACTGTTATAAATTTCGTGTTTTACTTTTTGTCATACCTCGCTCCGACAACATTGGTATTGTATAGCAACGGATTCGGAAACCCTCCGCGCTTTTGCGCATGCGTCGGGCGGAGTTATTTTCATCAAAATAGGGGGAAAGTGAAGAATGAAAGGGTGATGTTTACATTTTACTGAGCGTGATCTAACAAAGAACTCCGGAAATTCGCTCATAGGAATCATTGCCTGACACCCCTTTCCGGTGTAAAATCGTCCAAAAGTGGTAGTCTCGGAATCCGTTGCTAAAGTTCTTTCTTCGATCTTCATTCATATGTACGAAAATGGAAACTGTTCGAAAGAAATTTCCCCTTTCTCCATCTTTGAATTCAGAAAGTTTTTGTTTAATTCCCTGCTACTTCCTCTATTCTTAGCAGCATATCTATTCGTAAATATTGATTTTTGAGGTTTTAGGGATATTCCTCCAAGTGCAGTGATAGATGATTCACATAACGAATGAAGTGTTGTCTAATTATATAGAAAGCTTCTATTGTATCTGTCCCTTATCTGTCTAGGTCTAAGCTTTTAAGAGCAGCTATCCATTTCTATAAATGTCATTATTTTAATGGCTTAATTTCTTATTTCCATCTATTCATAGTTTCTTCTAAAGTTTCGTAGTCCATTCAACTCTAAGTTCTTACCTATTATTAAAAAGCCTCTTTTAATATTAATAAGCTCAAAAATATTCAACTATTAAAAGAAGCTTTTCTTTCCATTAAAAACTTTTTCCCTCCTTTAAGCACATAAAGAGTTTAATAGATATATATTTACACGCAAAACAAACTGTTTTTCTGGAAACAAATTGTTTACTCCAAGTGGGATGAATTCTAACAACAACTTGATCTGTTTCCTGTTTACAAAACGAACGCAGAATTAAGAAATAGTATTCTCAACGAATTCTTTTTGTTTCGACTCTGGGTTGCGCATAAACTGTTTATTTTTCAAGAGCTTTTCACTGACTTGGTATAATGCTGACATTATGGTATGTCCATTCTTCTATTTAACATTTAATTGTTATTAAACAAGAACATGCGGTGCGTGTCAAAAGTTTAAGTACAACAATAATTTTAAAATAAAACTTTAAAATATACACTCTATTTTAAATCAGTGTTCATATAGTTATCTTTCGCACATGCGTAGTAAAAAAATAATTACTAAAAATACTCATATTTCCTGTAATATTCAAATTATTTAATTCAAATTTTAATACAAAGCTTCTTTCACATATTGTCAAATATTTCGTTTCGTACAATTCGGTTAAACCTTCAAGACATGGACCGACAAGCACAAACTTGAAATTTCACTGGAAAAAACTAATTATCTCCATATAAACAAAAATAGATCAGGACCAATATGGTACTCAGGAATTAAATGGGGACAAAACAACAAAAAAAGAGCATCAGTAATGAACTATTTGGGAGTTATTAATTGATGATAAGCTTAACTTGGCAGCTCATCTATCAGCAATAAAGAACAAGTCCTTAATCCTTCACCAAGGGTTCAAGAATGTAGCCGGAACAAGCTGGGGACTCAGTAAAAACATCGGAAGACAGCTGTATCTAACGGTGGTGGAAAAGGTCATTCTCTATGCCTCAGCAGCATGGGCCCACAACGTCACTGCCAGACAACAGAGACTCCTGTCTTCTATCCAAAGAAAGTTTCTGCTCAATATCACAGGGGAGTACAACACCACCCCAACGGCCGCTCTCCAGGTCATAGAAGGTCTAATTCCTCTTCACATTAAAGCCAAAATGCAATCAACACTGGTAAGTGTAGGCCGCCTGGGTAGAAATTGCAATTACGAAGGTATCCATTTTGACCATGAAAGCTATGAGCAGCCATCACCACCATCAACAATATACCCTGCACTTTTTAGCCTGGAAGATAGAAATCTCACATGGGGGACAAGTTCCTTCCAATAGAACGCCAATTGAAGTGTACACAGATGGCTCAAAGATAAACGATCAAACGGGCAGCGCTTTCTGTGCCATTGCAAATGAAGCCATCACTAAAACCTGGAAGGCCAAGCTGAGCTCAGCCAATACTGTGTTCCAAGCAGAAATGCTAGCCCTCAAAGCAGCCATCGAGTGGGCCAACACTGCAAACGAAGATGTCAACATCTGGAGCGACAGCGAGTCTAACCTCCAAGCTCTCAAATCCTTTAATGTAAAGAGCAAAATCACTCAAGTGGCACAAATGACCCTTCTGGAAAATGCCAGAATCAGGCTCGGCTGGGTTAAAGCACACATAGGCATAAAAGGGAATGAAATAGCAGATACCCTCGCGAAGGAGGCAACCACGGATGGAATTCCAGCCAGCCTTCAATTCCCAAAAGTTTCCTAAAGAAACAACTTCTTCAGCTCTCACTCTCGCTTTGGCAAGCTGAGTGGGACAATGGTGAGACTGGCAGATCGGTTTACAGCATTATACCGAAAATATCTAACAAACAGCTGCACTGGTCCAGAGAATGCATCCAATTCGCCATGGCCATGGGCCCTTCCCCAGCTACCTCAAGAGATTCGGTCTCCATTCTACAGACTACTGCGGATGTGGGGAAATAGGAAATCCCCTTCACTATGCAACGAGATGTCCACTTGCTTTATCTTATCACCACAAGGAACCAAGCCCACAATTCATAGTCCATTGGTGGAAGAGCGCCCTATCCAGAAAATTTAATCACATTCCTGGCGACTAAAGAAGACCTAATTAAAAGTCAAAATACAACACCGTCACATACTCCTGCCTAGAAATAGATACTTCCAAAGATTCACCTCCTAGAACCGAAGAATTCCCAGTTGCGCAGTAGAGCACACAAGCTTAAAAACAGCAACCAGCCACCACCAATTCTTCCGTAATTCATTCGAAAAATTCACCCTTCACATCACTGCCAACCCTTCAGTAACAATTCCAGCGATCCCTCAGTATAAATAACAAGACAGAAAAAAAAAAACAGTCCCACGATTTTTAGGATGGTTGCGACAATTTTCATTAATATAACCGGTGTAATACGTTATTACAGTCTTCTTTTTCGTCGCATCGAACACCACTATCAGCCCCGAATCATGGAGCTGCAACTGCATGAAAAAAATGTAACTAAATGAAACATTCAACCCTTTCACTGCACTCAAATTTGATAACTCCCCTTGTAAATTTTTATATTATACTTGGATTGTAATCCTCAATGTATTTTTATTTTATTCTTCTTTGTTCATGTGTGATTATGTTCCCTTTCAAGTGTATTTATATCCTAATGTTGTATTTTTTTTTCAAGAAGGTTTCACACATACTCATCCAACCGACAGGTTCGGGGGTATGCTGTGGTGTTATGCATGTTACAAGAAAAAAACATCGAAAAAATTAGGGATTTTGTAAAGGAAACTTTTATATCTTCCCGAATATTTACGCTGCGTTTACGAAAATGCATATCAATATTATGCACATCAAACATAACCATTGATGAAAGTTACATCTCGTTATCAGCTTTATGTGAAACAGGATGGGTAAAACTCAATTTTCGTCTTTCCTGAACACCATGTTCTACAACAATTTTTGTTCCTCTCGATGTCTACTAACAGCTCTACGTGGCTGACTCCGCTGTATCTGAATGCCCTGTATTATTTAAATTTATTTTTATAACCACAGTATCTAATGTATACTAATTTTCTCTAAAGCGTAACCATTTTTTATGCTATTATCAAATGTTGTTCTTTTATTTCAAATATTCCTATTCACGTAAATAGGATATTTAATATAAAAAGAAGAAATAAACGTTTTATATCTAGGTAAATTGATAAGAAGCACATTATATTTTCAGTGTCTCCATTACAGAAACAACTGAAATTAGTTGTTATTTTTATAATAACACATGCCACGAAATACTTAATACAATGTTTATGCTGAAACGGATCTTGGTGCAAAAAACATTATGAAAACGAATTAATACACAGAAAGAAAATAATGGAATGAATCCAATCGTTCAAACTATCCTTATATATAAAACGCTTATGTGGACGCAAAATCGGGTCGAATTTGATAATCGGCGTTTGGCAACAGCTTGCAAGTTTGGAGGATTGTTTACTTTTGAATCAGCGGAACTCTTGAATTGGTTTGAAATCTGAAACGATTTTTTTGAGTTAGATCGTTTGAATGAAATAAGTTTGAGTCGTACAGTTTGGATTAGACAAATGAATGAATGTGTGCTTAATACTGAATGTCCTTTTCAGCTAAAAGTTTCTGAAAAATCGGTTTATTCTTCTCTCGACAGTTCAAATGTTCTGAGTTCCATCTATCCAGAGAAAATTAGTGTACCTTCCTTCACTTAATAATAATTGGAGGGAGTGTGTTTACATGTGCAGAGGCAACATTTCGTTTAAAAAAGTGCATGTTTAAGATTTTGAGGGAAAGAACGATGTTTGAAAATTTTGAAAAAGGCAATCTAATCAATTTTAAAATGCTAAGGGTAAATAATTATTATGGGTTTTAATTTTGAATAGTTAATGTGAACATGCTTCAAGCCATTATTTTCTTTAAACTGTCCTTTTTTCAGCTAAAAGGTTGCGAGATGGGTTACATCATTCTAAGACAACTGGAATTTTCTAAGATTTAAAACACAAATGACTGCACTGAGAAAGACATTATATCTTTCTTGACTAAATAAAATTGGATTAAGTATGTATACAAGTGGAGAAGCTTTTTCCATTAAAAATTTCATTAAAAAGAGTGCATATTTAAAATTTTGGTTAAAAAAGCAACAATTTTGTAAATTTTGAAAAAAAGCTATCTTATCAATTTTAAAAAGCTAAAAGTAAATAATTATTATGGGTTTTAATTTTGAATAGTTAATATGAACATGTTTCAAGCCACTATTTTCTTTAAACTGTCCTTTTTTAGCTAAAAGGTTGCAAGATGGATTGCATCTAAGACAACTGGAATTTTCTGAGATTTAAAACACAAATGACTACACTGAGTACAATGACTGTACATTAAAAAAAACACTATATATCTTTCTTGACTTCATAATTATTGGAATAAGCATGGGTACATGTGAGGAAACTTTTCTGAATTACATTTCATTGTATAGAGGGCATATTTGAAATTTTGGTGGAAAAAGCAATTTTTAAAATTCTTTTTGGAGATTTGGAAAAAGGCTATCTTATCAGCTTTAAACTTAAAATTTTGGTGGAATGAAGTTATGTTGAAATAAACTTTTGAAGAAATAGTCAAAAGTGTATGCCAAGAAGTTTTAAATGACTGATTTCTGATTGATGAAAATAATTTTGATTTTTAATCATCTTTGAATTATGAATATTACCATTCAACAGAATTACCATACCACAATTTTCTAGCAGAAACGGATAACTGTACGTCAAGCGAGCGAAGAGAGCTGGGATCACATAGTGATCCCGAAAGAATCACAACGTGATTCTTGGGTGTATATATATATATAGATAAATGGATATAATTAATATTTTTAATTAATGTTTTTATAACAACTGAGCTAGGACACCCAATGTCTTCATTGTAGCGAGCGAAGCGAGCAGGGTTTGCGAGCTTTAGCGAGCAGGGGGCATAGCCCCCTAGTTTTTTATTTAACAAATTGATTCTTAACTTTCTACTAAGGTAGCTATTGTTTCAGACAACAGTTCATGTTCAAACATTAAAATGCCCATCATTACTGTTGAAAATAATTTATAAGCAAGATTACCAGTCGAATATTCTTTCGAATATCTTATTCGTATCTAGGAAAACGATTTTTTTTAAATCAAAATTTCAAATATATTTTTTATAAAAACTGTTCTAACAATCTTACTTTGACGATTTATTTCGTTCGTCTTTTAGAACACGAGTTGTATGCCTGCGTTGTTGTATTTCGTTATTTCAATAAACTTCATTCTAATTGATTTTTTCATTTTGCTTTTTACGTTATCGCTTTCCGTGGCTTTTAATAAATGCATTTCCAATATAAGTGATATAGGAATTTTGTAAAAGCGATGAAAGATCAATATGCGATTCAATTATCAAAAACTTTTCTCCCCGCATACTGGCACTACCCGAGTTAGATTTTGAGGCTTTTTACTCATGAATAAATTTCAGACGTTTAGCCGCTGTTCTAAAAAAGATAATGCATATTCTTCATCTTAAATATTCAAAAATGGAACACGAACATAAAAAAAAACATTTTTCCCGCCTTTGTTTATCCTACACTGCACAATTTTTAATTTTGCTGATATCAGTTGTGTAAATATAAATAAATGAATAAAAAGAAAGCAAATAAATGAGAAATTAATTCTAAGCTCAAATTTTTAATTAAAATTTGTTAATTAAAAAATTGCAATTGTGTAATTAAAATTTATAAGTCTAGAAACTTCCATTCTTCAAATCAAAAGTTTAATAAGCAAAATAACTATTAAATTCATAAATTAACCTTGAAAACACAAAACTGTAAATGATGCAGAAACACAACAATGCGCAATATAGGAATAATTTATGGACGAGTTTTCTGATTTGTTTACATGCCTGTACTACGTATTTCCGGTGTATTTCTAAGTCAATGGATCTTCAAAGCGGAAGTCCAACATACAAACAGATAAAGTCAAGGTTTTTAATGCAAGTAAACAAACCAGAAAACTCGTCCTTAGCATAGAAGAGGACTCTATGGTCCATAGAGCTGTTAAAATGAGATAATACTCGTCACCACTTTAAAATCATGTATTTAAGTTTTCTTTAATTTAAATTTAAAGGAATTAAAGAAAAAAGATAAAAAAATACTTTACAACAACACTTTTATGCGTAATACATAGGTGTCCAAAAGTTTAGCACAATTCTTAAGATGCGACAAATTTGGAGTTAATATGGGTACAATGGTTCGCAATCAGTTGTGGATAATCATGGGACATACTATCCTCGGAACTCACATTTTACAGTGAGGATTCGATCCCGAAGGCATTTAGGAGGTCAATCAGAGAGTGATGAAAACTAAAAGGGATTTTGAATCATCCTGTTTCACAGAAAGCTCATAACGAGTTGAAACTTTCATCAATGGTTATGTTCGATGTGCATAATATCATATGCATTTTCGTAAAAATAGTATAGTAGTAGTATATAAAAATAGTATCATAATGTTTCATATATCTGCATAACATTAATAAATTTTTGTCTTCAAAATTACCCAGATAAATATAATTTATATAATAAAGGGAAAATATTAAAATAAATCATAATTGAATACATACTGCTCAAATTAAATAATCATCCGTGACATGCACATAAACAAATACTAAAGGACAAAATTGTCAAGGTAGTCTTTTTACTTCACTGACTCGGTCAAATATTTTTCTTACATTCAAGCGACAAAATTTCAACTCATAATCTTTTCTGCATCAACTCAGTCATAAAGAAAACGTCGCCATTCGCAGACATAATTATAAAACAGACGCAAAAATTGAAATTTGATTCATTGCACCTTGGGGTCTGAGCGACTTAATGGACAGCACTTTCTGCTTGAGGGAATCGGTTGATTAAAAGAAATGCTGGTAAAGCCGACCGCTTTTAAAAATAACAGCGCTGGAATTTGGCAGGTTTCCAATTTCATACGAAGGGCCTTCGATTTTCAGAAGTCTGAGATCAAAGAAAGATTTCAGGTGTCTTTTCTAGGACTGCATAATTATCTGCGAAATGCTGAGGTCACCTAAGTATGGATGCATTAGCTTTGCAGGGAAAGAAGACTGTAAGACATTACAGGAAGAAAAATGGATACTTTTATGCTGATTTAGGAAAAGTATGTCGGTGAATCTATTAACGATAGAAAAATGTCTATTGAAGATGAGGTTGAGATATACCAATACAAAAGCAATAGTTTATTAAAAGATAGAAAATATAAATAAATATAGTCCAAAATCCCTTTGTCCTTTCCTAAATTTGTAAGTGATTAGTTACACTTAGCCTGTCATTTACACAATAAATTGATTCCACCGAAAATTCCGAGCAACTTGAAATTTCGCAGTTTGTTTTAGTTCGATATTAAATATATAATACATTTTAAATTCTGCATATAACAATGTTACGTATTTTCTATTCCTTTTGTAAAAAATTATAGTTATTTTTAGCACATATTCAAAAATTCATGCAAAACTACGTACACGGTGTTATTCACAAAAATAAAAAAGAAGAAAATGTATATTTATAGTATTTTATTTCCTATAAAAATACCTACTAGACTTCTTATACTTTTTATTTTGAGAACGGAAGAAAAAAATACATACTAAAAGTCGTTCTACTAGACATAATTATTTTTGTTTTGGTTTATCTGTATCTGCTGTTATATAAACAGCCACTTTTATTAGTCCGAAATCTTTTTTCGGGGGGAGGGAAAGCAGATGGCAAGGTTTCGGCTTCGTGAGAGAAAGGTTCCGGGTCGAAAACACGAATGCTCGCAATATTTGTGGGCTTGGAGCGCACTAAATCTGAAGTTCAGGGGCTAACGTCTTTCCACAAGTGCAGAGGTTCCCAACCTGTGGTACAAGTTAGGGGTACCAGTTAGGTAGGGTTTTGTGTGAACCAGTTAGGGGTACGCGAATGTGATCTTGGTAATGGCGGAAAACACAAAACATAAGAATATACTAGAATTTCGTTTTCCGAAGTTCATATGAAAAATGAAAGTGAAAATTGTACGAGTCCCAAAACCTATTCACGGAATACGAAAAAGGAAGTAGATTAATATCTACTAATTGAGTCAATGTTAGCTCTCATCATAAGTTAGTGCGAAATTATTTCAATGCTGTTTTCATTTTTTTTTACTTTCAACTAAAACTATTTTAAAAAATGGAATAAAATGTAAAGTCAAAAATCAATCCTACAAATTTTGTTAAGTTGATTAGAGTCTTTTGTCTCTTAAGATAACCTAAGGCCTTGGCGTTATTAATAAAACGTTTTTGTGCTAAAACCACTGGTTCAATTCATAAGGTATAACGATTTTTAGGGTGCATTTTTTTTCTTTTGTTTCTTGAAAATAACTGAAATACGAACCACAGCCTATAGACTTGATATCTTTCACCAAACATCCGAAAAAATCACTAGTTTTGATCGATTAGTTAATCTGTTTTAAATTTCTTGCTCAGGAAAAAAATCTCTCTCCTCTCTTGAAATTTTTTCCCTAAATTTTCTTGCACATTTCAGAACCGTTTGCAACCAGAGTATGTTTTTGCTATTTACAATGCATCTGTATACCTTTTCTAAAGATTATTTACATTTGCACAGCTGGAACAAGAAGCTTATCTTAGGACGAAAGCTAATAAAGATTACAACCGAATACTTTCACGTCAAAATCGACACCGATGCAATAATGTGGTTCTTCTTTCAAACCTTCACGTTGCGAATGTGTTTGAGACTCAAAATTAATCTGCAAAACATAAATTTCTCATTAGTATTCAAGAAGTAATATACCGTCATACGACCCAATTATTTTGACAACTTTTCAGCTGAGCTTTAAAAAGCTAATTAGCGCGATTACGTTGGATAAAAAAGTTATTTACGTAGGAATGTTTTAATTTAATTAAGTGTTCAAGGACTTATTACCATCAACTGTGTTTGCAAGACACTCTCTTTTAGCGATGGGTTTAATTTGGAAACATTTAAAAAACATTTGTTATGATTATTTAAACTATGTAAGTTGCACAATCCGATAAATAAGAGTAGTATAAAGTTGGAAAAAATGCAACAAACAAGATCCATTTTTCAGGTAAGCCTTTGTAAAATGTCATGAAAAATTACTCATTTTGATGATTCAGTTCACTAATGCATTGTTTAATTTTAATTTTAGTTTTGTGGAGCGAAATTAAAATGATTTTTATGTGGATGCTTGCAGAGTTGAGCACCGCTTTATTTCTTTACAAATTGCATATTTGTGTTTTTTCCTTTTATTTCGTTAACATAAAAAAAGTTTTTCTACTGAATTTCAACGAAAATAAACCGGGTATCATCATAACTTTTGCTCCAAAAAATGCATTAAACTTATGCTTAGCTTTAATGCTTGCTCATTAAACTTAGCTATGGAGTATTATTTTTACTTTATCGTATACGAAGTATGCATAGAAAATTATAGTACAAAGAATAGATAAATCATAGTGACCGACAAAAAAATTCGATGCTAGATTATAATTAATGTCGGCCTTTTAGACTCTCTGGGTCGAGAAAAAACATTTTTAGAAATACATCTGTCGATCAGTTTTCGAACACGATAACCCAAGAACTGAACAAGCTAGCCAGCTGAAATTTGGTATATGGTCTTCACACCAAAGCCACCAATTAATTAAATTTTTGATGAAGAAAAGTCTGTCTGTCCGATACGCAAGCGAACACGACAGCTGAGAAGGGAAAGGAACTAAAGCTAGATTTTAGCGCAATAATAAAAGTGTGATTTTAAAAACTGTCTTAATTCGGTTTGTTTGAGTTATGTTATATCTTTTTTATTCATATCTTTGCTTCTTCTTATTTCTTAAATGGATTTTCTTTTCCAGGAAATGGAGTACTTAAAACGTTTGCATGAAAACTGTTAAGACGTGTTTTTCGCGTTAAAAATGAGATCGCTAAAAAAACGAGAAAAGCTCAAGAAACTGTTTAAATAATTCGTTGGAATGGCGTTTTTTCGCTGCACCATTTGCTTTCTTTGCAAAATCCGAACATTAAGTACTTTATCAAATCCTGACAAACCGAAACATTGTTCCATCTCACAAAGATCCAGAACAAAAACATATTATTCACAGTGGGTGACATGCACGAGCGCATCTGGGGATGAGTAATGATGTTTTCCCTCCGAATCGGACAGGTTGCAAAACAACCACCCCCGAGATTTCGCGGATGCAAAAAGATTGCATTTCGAAGTATTTATTACCATATCTACAAAGAGATGGCAGAGATGAAATTGTTTATCTCTCACCGCGCAAAACACATCTTCCTGCTCGCCGTAAACACGGCGAAATCAATACTCAGCGGCCTTGAGCCTGTTTTCACACACACGGAAGAGGGGCCGAAAGGTAGGCTCAATTTTATCACTGGAATTTAAGCTCGGATGCTTTTCACCGAATTTCCAGCCGAAGGGGTTTGAAAACACCTATTAAAGTGTTGATCGGACCCTCTCTGATTTTTGTTTACGCTCCAAGAATTCGCGTGTTGTTAGAATCTCAGGATGAATATTTTTTAAAAAAAGAATCCCGGTTTGGATGAGATGGATTAAAAAGATGTTTGTGTGTGGAAATTTATGCTGCATTATGTAAATTTTGTGATAGCGCATTTTTGCTGTAAGGAACTAAACATTCTTATCTGATGGGCTCTGGTTGGAATAATGACTCTTATCATTATTAAAACCAGAAATTCTATGTAATTTTAACGGTTAGTTTTGAAGTAGTTTTATTCATGATTATCATTTTGCTATTGTGTGTTAAATAGTCTGTTATCATAACTTCTTGGCCCCAGTCCCATTATTAGCCAAATGTATTTGTTTTACTGCGTATTTACGTCACAGTGAAAAACTCGACATTTCTCCACATTTTCCCTTATAAAATTTTAGTTCTTCCAAATGACTGTTCTCTAACTGTATCTGCTAATTTAGTTCAAAAAGTTGAAACTTAAGAGTCCATATTTTTGTTGATTTTAGTTCTTTAATAAAAATTACTTTACTTTCTCATATACCAGCGGTTCCCAAATTTTTTTCACTCGAGTATTCCTTGATTAATCTTTTTATTTTTGAGTCACCCCTTCTGCCATATCCCCTCTAACCACCTCCCATCACAAAGAAGTTTTATTAATAACGTCAAGGCCTTAGGTTACCATGGGAGTTAAACGACTCTAATGATCTTAATAACATTTGTGGGATTGATATTTGACTTTACATTTTATTCCAATTTTTTAAGTTAGTTCAACGTCAAAATAAATGAAAACAGCACTGAAATAATTTCGCATTAACTTATGAAGAGAGCTAACATTGACTCAATTACTAGATATTAATCCACTTCTTCCTTCATATTACTTCGTGAACAGGCTTTAGGACTCGGTACAGTTTTCTCTTTCATTTTACATACGAACTTGAGAAAAAGAAATTATAGAATATTCTTATGTTTTGTGATTTCCATTTCCACCATTACCAAGATCACTTCCGCGTACCCCTAACTGGTCCTTCGGGTACCCCAGGGGTACGCGCACAGCAGGTTGGGAACCTATACCATAAACGAATAATACAGTGAGAAAGTAGTGCAATCATGAAAAAAATTCGAGCTCGAGATTTGGATGAGTTACCACGTTTTAATCCCCGAGTCCAAAAACCTCATGTTTTGGAATCTGCCTGTCTCTGAACACGATAACACTAAAACGGAACGAATTAAAAAGATGCAATCTGATATGCGGTTTTAGCATCAAAATTGTCGATATCAGTCAAATTTTGGATGCAATTTGACAACGAAAAATCTGTCTGTCTATATGTCCTCGTGTATGTGAACAGGATAGCCCAAAAATGTAACGATTTTGATGGATGAATTTTAGCATGTGATTTTATTATCATAATTGTAAATCTGTTTAAAATCTTTGATCCATCCGCCGGTTTACTGTTCATGTAAATGTGAACACGGCAAAGCAAACATACAAGCTAGTAAAATGAAATGTGATACACGATCTTGACATCATCATAGATATGTGTCAAATATTGGACAAAAATGGATTGTTATCTTGTACATTGACTCTGTTCATAAATTCGAAGTAGAAATTTTTTTTTTATTGTAAATATAAAATGACAATATCTTGACACAAAAAATTGAAAGGTGATTCGAACCTCTAGTTTTAAACATCATAGCGTGATAAAGTTTTAGGTTTGATTCGTCCATCTTCATTTTGTTTTTAAAAATTTACTGTTAATTATAGGCACACACATGAAAAATGCTTTTAACAACGTCACAACGCGCATGCGTATAAACACAGTAACTAAAATAATGAAAACTATTTTTATAAAATGCCCTTAAAATATTTTTAAAAATTTATTAAAACAAGAGAAAAAGTCGGAAACGAAACTGGAATCACTAAAAAGTTATTTTTTTAGTATTAAAGTGTTGTAAAAATGATTTTTGTGCTCGGAAAGTACTGCGGAAAATCTTTAACATTAATCTTTCTATCAATTTTTAATTACAAATATAATTAAAATTTGGTAAATCCCTTTCTTTATTAGCACCTACCATTGTAGAAATAAGTTCCTTCCAAATTTGGTACCTCTAGATCTAAAGGTGTCCTGCAAAGCGTTTTAAATGATTTTTGCATCTTGCAATTTACTGATAGTATCCAGCCCATGAATATTGAGTATTAGCCTGAGTATTAGTGAAGTATTATCATGCTAATACTTTAGTAATATTCAAAATCGTCCGTTCACTTTCTTTGCGTTTGTCTTGAGTATCAATATGGTCATAACTTTCACCCACCGTCTTCGGCTTTAATAGCTTTTTAATGCCTCATTAGTGGCACAAAAATGGCGTCGCAGATTGCGAAAGTTGTGAGAAGAAAACATTAATGCCTTGTTGTTAGCAACGTGATCCGAAACTCGCCCCATTAATTACATAAAAAGGAACAAAATAATCTATTTTAGAACATTTCCCCTTTCTTCCACGCCCAGAGAAAAACAAGAAAATGTAAAAGAACTCCGGGATTTTTACTGGAAATGGAGAGACAAGGCGAAGCGCATCTTCAAACCCAGCGAATTCTTATTTTCGACACAGAACATAGTTCAGCCCTTTAGTGAAGATTCCTTTTATGTCCAGAGAAGTTTATTTTAAATTCGGGAGAAGGAGTGAAAGAGCTCCGCGGAAGATTTTTGGATTCATTCCAAGAACCGGACCATTTCTTTTAGCCATTTTCAGGAAAGCTCCGTCCATTGCAATTATGCTCTTGAAGAATGCGGGACGGAGTGGTGCTTGGCATTTAGGATAAACAAATCATTGTTCAAGTTGAGTGGTTTCGATGAAAAAGGAAAATAGGGCAGTATCTGTATTCGGAAAAGTTATAAACCATCAATTGCAAATAGCATTTAACGGAAAATAAGGTGTATTAATTAAATTTTATTCAAGGGTAACCTCATATTTACACGGCATTTGATTCGCACGATTAGGGATGGGGAAAACCTACCTCGGTTTTTTTTGCTTAGGTTAACCGGTTTATTCGGTTATATTTTTGCCCCGGTTATTTTTTGAAAATCCAATAACCGGGTAAAAAAACCGGATCGGATGATAGGCTCGATTAGACTGAAATTTACCAAGTTATGAAGCTTTGAATTTCATTCAGGAGTTCCCAAAACCTTGTTTATTCTTTTTGTTTTCGCGTACCCCTACAGTCATATCCACCCCCACCCCATAACCATCTGTCTATGCAAAGAAGTTTTTACTATCATTAATTTTAAGGTTAATTTAAAAGCGAAATGACTCGAATTAATAACATTTGCGGAACTTATTTTTGATTTTACATTTTATTCCAATTTCGCAACAGTTCAACGCAAAAGCAAATGAAACAAGAACTGTAATTATCTCGTTTTAACTTCGAACAATAGCCAAAAATTACGCTTCATAATAATCAACTACTATTCAAGAGGTATGGTAACTAAATAGAAAATATTCACTCGGAGTTCTCTAACTTTTTTAATCCCTTATGCTTTCTTGTTTGCGCCATTAACAGGGGTACGCGTACCACAGGTTGGGAACCTCTATCTTAGGCCAATCACCGACAACCGCTTTCTCGAGGCGTCTGTTGGTTGGCGGATTACTGAAAGAGTCTTTAGGAATATATAAATATTGGCCAATGGATTGATTTCCTGCAAAAACAATATTAATAAAAAATTTTGTCTACAAATGGCGTTTATTTTTCTATGAAAAAAACAACAACCGAAAACCGGTTATTTTGAGCCGTTATAACCGCCTTATTAAACCGGAGGCGAAAAAAACCTGAATAACCGAAAACCTGTTATTTTCACAATAACCACATGCACGATTTCTGCGCAACAGACATAAAACCTGCGGGGGCTTTAAGATTAGCAACGTAAATTAGTTTTTTAATGGAAACATATATTAGTTTTTCCTCTATTGACAATCCTGAGGGAATATCCCCCCCCCCCCTCTACTGTCTCGTATACTTAGGGGAGACTGGCAATATTAACAGCTAGTCATTTTTAATAAATTCACTTTTTGAGGTAATTGTTTTTCTTTACATGTACTATTAAATTGACCAATTATTGTGCTGTACCTAATAGGAGAATTTTTTTCTAACCCTTAAATGCCCAGTGTTGTCTTTAGGCAACATACCCAATTTTGTCTAAAATATTGAGACTAAGACTGAAGCTCTCATGCCTGTTGTTGCCAATAGGATACATACTGAAAATTTTATTTAATGGACTTACAACATATAGATGGCAGCCTGAGTGCCGATAAAGAAAATAACAATTAAATTGATGTTTTTCACTTGAGGGTGCAATTTTTTTTTCTTCTGCTTTATTTGTACGCGTGACAATACCCTGTTTTATTCTACAATGTTGGATTGAAATTCCTTATTCGTATTATTATTTATTAAAATTCATCTGTGTTTAATATTATAGAATTTTTATCGAGGAAATTTTTTTCTGTAATAAAACCCAGTGTTGTCAATTGGTAACAAACTGTTTTTTAGCCATAAACCATACTTAAAACAAAATATAACTTTTTTAAAGTATTTTTCCAATGTTTTATTCAAGAAATGAAAGACAAAAACACTTTTAAATCAATTTTTAAAAAATCGGTCTTTTAAGGCTTAATACAAGCGTAAATGGGATATGGTACCATTTTTATGCCCCCAACCCTATTTTGCTTATAAAAATGGCCCAAACGCAGTAATATTGGGACTCCATGGCGCCCCCTAACACTCTCCCCCCCCAAGTCGCTACCCCACTTTGTTCATCTTTTGGTTGTAAAAATACAAAAGAGAAAGCCGATTGTCGTATGAAAATGATTTTCAAGTTCTATCTATCATTCACTGTGAAAATTAATTTAACATCTGTTATAAATAAAAAGTAATCTAATAAATAATTTGAATAAAATTAATTAAATATTGTAAATTACGAATTATAAAACCAACAAAAGATGATTTCTCGAATAAAAATGAGTTTTAATAAGGAATGCAGTTTCTCCTGATCGAAAGTAATGTTGAATGTGTGTGAGGAATGGAATCGATGAGAGTATCCGGGAATGTTTTCTCTTTCTCCTGCCGTTTCTGAGGATAAGTCGAACCACCCCGCCCTGCGTCGGCGCCCGGGTCACCTGAAGAACGATCGCTGCTACAGCTCGGATACTGAGGTCAGAGTCCTAATGGCCATCACCCCTCCCGAAGGAGGCATGTATCGTCATCGGTGAGGGGTAACTCAGATCCCACCATTACTGTACCAACATGCAGGAGTGAGAACCGGCTTACTTATCCGGGGACTTCTCATTCACCTACTCATGGTGCCTCCAGGTGGGATTATTTCTAAGGGTAGTAAACGTCCGACAACACTTCTCCCTAGAATGTCCCAAAGATAATCGATTGGATTTATGTCTGGGAATTATGTTGTCCAATGCTTTCGTGGGATTTCTTTGTAGAAAAAGAGGACATCAGTCAGCCTAATATAACGTGGTCCAGTACCATCGCCTATAACAGAGGTTCGCAACCTCTGGTGGGCTGTTAAGAAGTTCGGGGGAGGATTCGAGACCCGATTCCATTGAAGAACCGCCGTGCAAACGGGCCTGGTTGGGGACAAGTGTCCTCCGCTGGTGTGCCGTGGAAGTTTGGAGGCTCAGGTGCCGTCTTCGGCACTCGACCACAGTTCAAATTACGAGGTTCGTTCAAAAATAGCCCTCGTGTTGCTGCAGGAAGGGGATTAATATAACGAAATCAAAACCCAGCCTGCGGTATTTCTTACCCCTGGATGTACGCAGTGGACCATTTATGTTGGCAGAGCACGCAAAAGATAAGGGAGTGCATTAAAAAAAAGTTATAAAATTTCGTTAGCAAAAATTTGTGTGAAAAATGAAGGAAAGTTTTGTGAAGTTAAGCAAGTCGGAATGCCTACTGGGTAGCAGAGGAAGAAAAACTACCGAGAAGTCGGTATTAAAATGATAAAAATTTAACGTCTTTCACGAATACAGAATTTTCGGAAAGAACACACTCGTCTTATGCGCATATTAATAACAAATCGTCGTCAGCTTGTGATCCAGTTCCAGATATGAGATCATATCTATCTTCATTTGAACCTCATTTCATAAAACTCATCTCCATCAAATAAATTTAAGGAATACATTGAAATTGTCTTCCATTTGAATAGTTGATTACCACGGTGGGTAATGGGCAGATTTCATTATAAATTAAAGCGAAATTATTTCAATCCCGTTTTCATTTGTTTTGACTTCGATCCAATACATTAAAGCACCGTTTATACGTCTTTCGAGGGACCGATGTAAAACGACGCATAAATGAAAAGACGTATAATCAAAATTTTACTAAACAAACTTGATTATCACAAATTTAAGACTACTGATGCACATTCATGTCAAAACAATTAAGATAGTACCAGTATATTAATAAAGTATGGAAATAGATAATTAAATTTTAAAATTAAACCTTTATCATAAAAGTGAGAAAAATCTGATCTTTACTGCATTTCTGGAGTATTAATTATACATATCTTATACTATTTATGCGTACGCAGGTAGGCGTTTAATTAAGATAATATTTGTCCGTCGTCTGAAGTACTGATTGTCTCTGAGTATTAAGCACAGCATTATGAATCGAATTAAGTCCACTGAATGTTTTTTTCCTTATTCTATTGACGAAAGAGACAAGTTCGAAGCTTTTCAATGGAGACCATTGCGTCTTTCAAGAAAGGTGGAATAACTTCTTCGTCATTCCTTAAATTAGCACCAGACAATTTGTCTTCTGATAATTCATCAACTGTGAATAATTTCGAAGTCATATTATCTTCATCACAGTTCACATACTAGAAAGGAGGACATTTTCGAATTTTAGAAGGGAGAAAACGACGTATAACCGAAACTTTGAGTCGTATAAATGTGCTTTACCATTACAATGAACCGAGACTGTGATGAAACAACGTATAAATGAGAAACATATAAACGGTGCTTTACTGTACTGTTATAAAAAAGGGAATAGAATGCAAAATCAAAAAAATCCTACAAATGCTATTAAGCTAATTCGAATTGTTCCACTCTGGCTAACCTAACCCCTTTACATTATTAATAACAAGCACATATGTCTAAGTATACCATTACTTTCAGTGTTGCTTTGCAATGCCTCAAAAACACTGAATTAGTGAACAATTTTAGGGATACATGCAAAACTTGTCTTAATACCGCGATCATTTCTTGAATCTATAAACGAAAAATGTATTTCATAGTCCAGATTCGTATTTAAAACCAGCTGGAGTGTTCGCCTCCTAACACATATAGGGAAAAAATAAGCTAACGCAGTGGAGATAAAAAAATAAGCGAAATTAAGTCAGTTCCCCGCAAACTCGCTCGGATAAAAATTTCGAATCTGCTTTATTCCCAGAACGCAACAAGTTTCTCCAGCATACATTGAAACGACAAAACAAACGACAATAAAATAATCCGCGCAGGATCAGAATTCGCCAAAAGGGAGAAAAATGAACCAAAAGGGAAGAAAAAAAGCTCCAAGCAGGAGCTGCTGATTATCATGCACAGAAGATTGCGTCCAGTACGCATGCGCGTTCAGATAACGGATTCTCTTCAAAAGTAAATTTATACAGACCGACAGACAGTCAACCCGCTGACGGATTTGGCCCAAAATTTTACACCAACCTACATTCATGACGATAAAACTGTGTACCAAATTTTATCCATCTAGCTATTCAAGTTTATGAGTTACAGTGTTCACATGACTTCGGACATACAGACAAACAGACTTCCCGTTGACGGATTTTGTCCAAAATTTGACAGAAACCTACAAATTATGTTTAAAGACCACATACCAAATTTCATCCCCGTATCTCTAATAGTTTTCGAGTTATCGTGTTCACAGACACACACACAGACAGACATAATTCCAAAATTGTGTTTTTCAGAGTCAGGGAGGTCTAAAACGTGGAGATTCGTCAAAATCTCGAGTTCGAATTTTTTGACGATTACAATACTTTCTCTTTGTATACTTCGTATACGAGAAAGTAAAAAGTCCATCAAAACATTACAGAAATATGTGAGATTTCTATTAAAAGCGCATGGTATTTAGAGCGCGCAAAATGCCGCTGTATCTAAAACAACAATAATTAACAGAAGTGAAAAATCGGAAATTTTGAAATGAAATGAAAATTAATCTGGTCTGCAGACTTCGCCAAGGGTCACCTGCAGGCCTGGACTCAAACCAGAGATTATCTTCTGGTTCTATGTTTCGCGCATGCGGCGTTAAAATTTATTTACTACAAATACTCATATTTCCTCGAATATTCAAAGATTTTTATTGAACTTTAATTATAAGGTTTTTCCTAGAATATTTGCATGTATTCTATAAGTTTCATATGATGTGGTTGAAAACTCTGCATGTTTTAAACATGCGGGAAAAACAAGCCGAAAAATTTCGGATATCTTTTCAGAAAACCTTTATTATATATTCCCGAATATACATCTTTTTTTCACGAAAATGCATCCAAGTATTGCGCGTAGCGAACAAAAACATTGATGAAACTTTCAATTCATTATCAGCTTTCTATGAAAAGCCGTGAGCTCAAATCATCTTCATCAATTTCTGCTCGGTCCCCTAAATACCCTCGTGACGGAAATCCTATTCTTTATATGGTCGAAGCTCAAAGGCAGTTGATCCAGCATTTCTGGAGAAATTCGAAAAAAAAAAAAGAAAAAAAATGTGTAAATCCGAAAGCGTCCGGATATTTTTGATCACGTAATTTACACGGACAGACGCAACGATAGAATTGATTACAGAAATGGATTTTTCGGACTCGGAAAAGTCCAAAATGTGGAGATCCATTAATATCTAGAGGTCTAATATTTTTAAAATTACAATGCGTCTTCAGGATTCGTTTAATAAAAAATAAAATTGTTTTGCCTATGTTATAAATACGGCCAATAATGTTAATAATACGGCCAAACAAATGTTGCTTGATATGGCATCACTCATCCATATTTTAAAGAAAATGTCAACCCATCAGTGTCACCATCTAAATAACAGCAGATAAGAAAATAAGATGCAAACCCTGGAAAACCTAGTTGCTACGTAAGCTAGGGAACCAGCTGAGAACAGCAATCAAAGACGGTAGAAATCAACACCTTCTCCATGGTTTGGGACAGATTTAAGATAATATTGATCCCAACCCTTTTGCGTTTGCGTCTTTAAAAACACACGGCGGAAGATAATGGATCTGTTTACATGTTTCTTCTTTAAGTAGAGTACGATAACACGATCTGCGTCCTCAAAAGTACATTATCATCTTTAAATGCCTTTTAGCGCTTTTTGCTGCAGATTACTAAATGAAGTGATAATTATCTCTAAAAGAATCTATTTTTAAACCTTTAAAGGGCCATTTCTGTTTCGGAATGGTGCATTAAAATATTTTTGGAATTGATATGTACTTAATGAAGAAATATATTTGGCTCATTAGACAAAATTAACCTGAATCGATAATTATTTTATTTTATAATAATTAATTCACAAATGAAGACACTTCGCTATGGTTTGAGTATAGAAATTGGAACATATAGGTATCTGTTTCACTGAAAAATTTGGCGAAAACTTACGTCGACCTTCTTTTCGGTGTTGGTGCATTACTGTCTAAAAATAATAATAAATAATTGATGCTGATCGCTTCAAAATGCCATGACTAGCACTTGTGGACGATTTTACGTTGGGAAGGAGTGACAGGCAATGAGTAAGATGAGAGCATTTCTGGAGTTCTTCGTTGGGTCACGCTACCGTAAATGTATATATCTCTCCCTACATTTTTTACTTCACCCTATTTTGGTGAAATCAACTCCGCCTGGCACATGCGCAAAAGCGCGGAGGGTTTCGGAATCTGAAAATCATCAGTAATCAATATGATTGTTGAAACTACATTATGTAGTCAAGGTGTTTATTAATATTGTTTGGAGTTTCTGAAGTTATAAAGAGACAGCAGCTGTGATCAAAGGTATTGAAATACCTTACCATCAGGGGTGTAGTGGAGGCGGAACGCCGTTCCGGCACTACTTTTTTTTCACGAGAAATCAATAAGAAAAAATTATGAAAACATCCTTAAAACAGAGCAATTTTTATCACCCAAGTCACTGCGTTCCGGCACTGCTTTTAGAGCGTCCCGGCACTGCTTACCATGGAAAAAATAATGAGGTTGGTGATAAGTGTACTTCTTACAGTCGTAGGTTTAAACGTTTCTGTCTCTTTTCGATGCAAAGGCCACAAGTCCAATTTCATTCATCTATCCCGTCTATTGCGTTTTTAACTTATCTTATTCAGGTATGGACAGACAGACGGTCCCTCCATGGACGGCTTCAGCCCAAAATTTGATACAGATCTACACATTTGGTGTTATGACCACATACCTAATTTCATCGATCTATCTCGCTCCATTTTTTTAATTATCGTGTTCGCAGACAAACATAAATCCAGAAATGGTATTTTCTCCGGTCAAAGAGAGGTATGAAGCGTGGAGATCCATCATAAGCTCGAAGCCGAATATTTTCACGGTTACAATATTTCTTCAATATTTTGTGAACAAGAATATAAAATTAGATCCTTACAGAAGTAGTTTGACATCAGAAATCCCTCTGCAGAATGTCTATACACACAAGAACTAATTAGATCTTTACCGAAGTAGTTTGACAGCAGAAATCC